>CM052665.1:1239404-1327258 GCA_028533165.1 Leontopithecus rosalia
ACAGGCACGCGCCACCGGGCCCAGCTAATTTTTTGTATCTTTAGTAGAGACGGGGTTTCACTATGTTGACCAGGATGGTCTCGATCTGTTGACCTCGTGATCCACCCGCCTCGGCCTCCCAAAGTGCTGGGATCACAGGCTTGAGCCACCGCGCCCGGCCAAGGTGCTTTTCGAAAAGGCTGAAAGGTGGAGGCGGCTGAAGGTCAGGGAGTGTTAAAGACGAAGATCAGAAGAGGCAGCTGTTGGCCACAAGTTAAATGGTAGGGAAGGAGAGGAGGAGTTCAGTAGAGGAGGGATACGAACGTAAATAGATCTTCAGTTCAGAAAATCAGTTCTGGCAACAGGATGAGAGGTGGACTGGAAAGGTTGAAGGAAAGGGCTGGAGAAAGACCCAAAGCACATGAACAATCTAGGATGCAACTATGGTTATTTAGAGAGGAAATGATCAACAGTCAAACTGATGATTGAGTGACAGAGGAAGGTGATGATAAAGAGCTTTTGGAGGTTGAATCAGTAGGATCTGGTAGTTGCCTGTAGAGGATGAGAGTAAATTTATCACTTGAAACAGCAAATAATTAAATTTATAAAAATATCTAGGCCAGGTGTGGGGCACTTTGAGGATCACTTGAGCCCAGCAGTTTGAGACCAGTATGTACAACATAACAAGGCCCCTCCATATTTACAAAAAAAAAAATTGAAAATATGGTCTAATACATTATATATGGTTAAGTATTTTATTAATAATATCTTAGGGTTTCCTAAGATCATTTAGTGTTTGTATGTGCTTGCTCTGGATTTAGATACAGATTATTTTATTTATAAATTAAATAGTTTATAAATATTTTAATGACTCTAAGTACAACAATTAGAACTTGATAAAATCAGAATCTTAGTTTATATTTCACGATATAGGAAGTTTTTTTAAAAGAAATAACCAGAAACTTCTCTTGGAAGTAAAGACTGAAGTTAATGCTTTGTAAGTAACAATGCAAAAAATAAAGAGAATTAATAAAAGACTGTATTATTTAAGTCATGAAGATTTGGCTTAATGAAACCCATACCTTTTAAAAATGTATATGTGTGTATTACATATCTACATATATTTTTACAGAAAGACATCATCATGGCTATACATTAAAGAACAGTGGGGATTCTGAAAAACGCATTCCATACGTACTTATTTTTTAAGTCTGTAATCACCCAGAGACTATAAGGGTGATTACATATTCATGAACATCAATAAATACTTCACATCTGATTTACTAAATCATTGTTACCTGCTTTTCAGTTACTTTTCTTCCTCACCATAGAATTAATTTCATCATTCTCCAAAACATGTTCTTTCAACTAGTGAAAAATGAGGCTGCAATCCGTTTTCTTTTGCAGAGGTTGCTATACAGGAAGGAATATCCTGAGATAGCGGAGAAAGAAGTGACACAAATCATAGTTGCTCAAGTATTAAATATTTAAAAATGTATGGACTCTATAATATATGATCTACACATATTCCTTCACCTATTTCTCTGCACTGCCTGATGCAGGGGAGGTTATTTACCAGGCACGAGCTGATGAAAGAAAGCCAACAGCTCGGGCTGATTCAGGTGCCTGAGTTCTCCTCCAGGAAATTCTACCTTCCATGGTCTTTCATGTTTTCTGTTCCATCTCAAAATGGTGCTGGTGTTTCACTGTTTTTATTACTATTAGTGCAATCTATACAATCTGGCAGTCCAAATAAAAGGAATTTAAGAACAACTAAGAATTAGATCTGAATATTCAGCAGAAACCTGGTTGTTTCTAGAGGTGTCAACTGCTCTAATCTTTCCTTTCCTATGGCTTCTTCTTTGCGTCTTCTATGTTCTCCTGCAACTACTGAATGGCCTCCCTTTAGCTATTGGGTTTTTCCTGCTCTCCTATAACTGTTACTTGCATATGACTTCAGTTCATCACAGTTTCCCTACCTAACCCTTCTGCATGTATCTTTCACGTATCTTTGTGGCAGATGTTTCTGGCTGCTATTTCTCCTGAACCCTTAACACAGAAATCCTAATTCCTAGAAGAGGAGTCTGATTGGTTTAGTCATTTACGGAAATGCCCAGAAAAGGTGACAGGAAGTGGTTAGTCAATGAACTAGCTGTCTTCAGATTATGTGTTCATTTTTGTCTCAATAACATATGGCTGAGGAAGTAGGGCACTGTGTCACTAACTGTAACTGGTATCCCTCAGTAAGCCCCTTGGCTGGACAATTTACTTTAGAAGACATTTTGAGAATGACAAGCACGCTATCATTTTAAATGTGCTTATTTCTCTAAGTTTTTTTTTGGACTGGACTACTCTATATTTTACACTTCATTAGCCTACAGTCAATAACAGACATGTAAAAGACATAATTATTGAGGCGCAAATAAATGAAAACAATCTCTCCAAAAGAGACACACTAAAGGAATATTTCTTTAGTTCCATTCTAAGATAATGAAATATTAAAACAATCTAAAACATGCACCAAATACTCTTAGGGTTTTAACTAAACATCTGTGAATAATTAAGCACCCTTAGTTTAATTATTAATTAAGCCTCAAAGATAAATTCATCTTTACAGTGCTTTTTGATAACTATGTATCCTTTTAAACAGTCTGTCTTTCTAAGGTCACTGTGACTAGATTAAGTCTGCAGTTGATCAGCCTCAGAGGGTTTTTTACAGCCTACATTGCAGTCATCACAGTGTTGAAAATCAATTCATGATTATAGGTACACTACAATGGCTAAAGTCCTGGCTTTCGGATTGACACGACCCCAGTTTTAATACCACCACCTTTGATCATCACAACCTTGGGTAGGTCTTGAAATTTTTCTCAGGTCCAGTTTTTTCATATATAACGTGGTGATAAAAATATTTACTTCATATAAATACTACTAAGATCACAAAAAGTATGTAAAATGCTGAAATAGTGAATTGCAGTTCTTTTATAGACTCATGACACATTAATAATCTGAATATTATGGGGCAGAAATTTACATGGTTATTCCTATGAAGTCAAGACATATAGAATTAAAGGCATAAAATCCTGATTTACTGTTTAGATTGAATGAACTTAAAGCCAACTGCTATTGATAGTGATTGATATAAAGAGAAAGCGAAAATTTCAGGACTGTTCATTGTAAGAAAATAGAAGGCTAAGTAAAATTAAGTAGAATCATAGTTTGTTAAACTGCTTAAGCAAATGTTTTAGCCCATTATATAATGTCTGTGACAGCTGAAAATGTATTATTTTGCCTGGTACAGCATATAAGTAGTTTAGAAGTAGTCTCTCCATTATAACAAGTAAAAAGCTGAACAAACTGAAAAATCAGCAACTCCACTTAGATCAGCAGGTGAAACACTGCCCTAGAATTGGAGACATGGGACCTGGATGAATGGATACAGATGATTATATATATATATGTATGTATATATATATGTATGTATATATATGTATGTATATATATATGTATGTATATATATATGTATATATGTATGTGTATATATATGTATGTGTATATATATATGTATATATATGTATGTGTATATATATGTATGTATATATATGTATGTATATATATGTATATATATATGTATGTATATATATGTATGTATATATGTATGTATATATATATGTATGTGTATATATATATGTATATATATGTATGTGTGTATATATATATATATATATATACACACACACACATATTTTTTTGACATGGAATATTGCTCTGTCTTGCAGGCTGTAGTGCAGGGGCACAATCTTCACTCACTGCAACCTCCACCTTTCGGATTTAAGCAATTCTCTTGCCTCAGACTCCTGGGTAGCTAGGATTACAGGTGCCTACCACCATGCCCACCTAATTTTTGTATTTTGAGTAAAGACGAGGTTTCAGAACCATGTTGGCCAGGCTGGTCTCGAACTCTTGACCTCAGGTGATATGCGTGTCTCAGCCTGAGAATAATTTAAGGAAGCAGAAACCCAACAGTTTATGTATAATGAGAATATCAGATGGAAAAGTAAAAGAGAAAGGAAGAGAGTGATATTTAAAGCAATAATGACAAAGAAGTTCCGCCAAATTATTGCCAGACTCCAAACCACAGATTCCGGAAGCTCAGAGAACACTAAGCAAGATTAATGTCAGAAAAACTATATTGACATATACTTTATTCAAATTTCAAAAAATATTCTCACATCAAAAAAAGAAACAGAAACCAAATATAAAGAAAAATCTTTAAAGAAGCCAGAAGACTAAAATACCTTAAGTATGGAGGAGCAAGGATAAGAATTACATACACTTCCTTCTCAGAAACCATGCAAGCAATAAGAGTAGAGTGAAATATTTAAAGCATTTAGAGATTTGTTAAAGACCGTCAACCTGGAATTCTGTACCTTGTAAAATTTTCTCTCAAAAGTGAAGAAGATACGAAGACTTTCTCAAACAAAATTCGAGAATGTGTTGCCAGCAGACTCACCTTGTAAGAACAAGAAATGTTGAAAGACATTCTTTGGAGAGAAGAAAAACAAGATAGGTCAGAAACTTAACTCTACATAGAGAAAGGAAGAGCAGAGGAGACAGCAAGTTTGGAAGCTACCCTCTGTAAACACAGGAGGCTTCTATCCTACAATGACATGTGTTCCTTTCTGCTTGTTCCAGGAGCCATGAGGAGATCTCCAGGCAATCATGAGCTCACCAGGGCTAACATATGCTTCCATAGGGACAAGGCTCTGAAAGGAATGGTCTCAAGAAACAAAGGCTGGATGGCAGATTTTGTTCCTCCAACTGTAAATGAATAAAAGAGAAAGTTTGGGTACTTAACGCGACCATCTTCAAATGGGCTCAGCTATCACATGAGATTTTGTGTAGGTGGCTGTTCATTTACAGGCTGCTCTTTTAAAATATTCGAGTTATCAAACCAAAGGAAAAAACGTAAGAACTATGTCTATCTATCTCTTCTAAAGGAGTATTCAGGTTTACTTTTCTTTTCTAGAGAAATGCTTTCAAGGAACATGTTATATGGAATATGCTGGCCTTCCAATTCTACCTCCTGGTTAATTCAATTCAGCATCTTTTAAGGGCCATTATCACACGGGAATCTCACATCTAGGGTCAAAGAGTATTTCTATTATTACTGTCCAAACTTGCTCTGGCACTCCTTGGTTATGAAGCTAACTTAATTAAATATAATGTATGTTTTTATTATATAGCAAGCAATATACTATTCACAGTTAAGATCATAACTACTAGTTATGTTCCTAAGCTAGTTCCTAAAGAGGGTTCACATATTTTTGTAATGACAATGTCCACCAGCACCTCCAGTACGTAGAAGAGCATTTTTTTCACAATGTGTGGTGAAAGATTAAATAAGTATAGGTGTATATATTATTTATATTTAAATGAAAAAATGACTCATTCTATATCTTCATCTTATTAAATAAATAAAGGCACAAAAATATAATTTCTTGTGGTCAGAAGAAAATATTGATACATGATAAAATGTGATTTTGGAAAAAAGCAAAGAAACAGTCTATACAGAAGTCAGTATTTTTCTTTTCTTTAAGATATTTAAGGTTCTTGCTGTACTTCTAACAATAACAAATATTTACGTAATGTTTATTATGAACCATTACTTTAACTTCTTTACATATATTACAAAATTTCATCTTTCTAATAATCTAACGATATGAGTACTATTATCAAGCCCTTTCCCTTATGTGGATGGTACATCTCACAGCTATGAAATGTCTTATAAACATGGATATTAAAGAAATGCACATTTATAGAATTAACAAAACCTAATGCATTTCTTTGAAATATAGAACAATATAACTACAATTAACATGATGGATGTTTAAAACATTGCCATATATATTGTGAAGTTTCTAAGAAGAAAAATTATGTAAATATCAGCTTGAAAACAATAACTAAAACAATCCATATTCACCAAAAGAAGTTATCACCAAAATTTACATTTTTGGAATTTGAATATGTACATGGTAGTTTTGGATAATTTCAATGTATTGTAGGATGAATCAAAATGTAATGCTGAAATCTTGTACAATGATGAATTACTTCTTACTACATGCAATGTGTAAGTTACATTATAAAAACAGATGATTTATTAGTAGATACTCTATTCTCTATCATAGTACATTCAATCTTTGATTTTCATTTTTGGAAAAATTATATTGAGAAATGATGGGCTCTGATTAATGGAATAAAGTATCTTTCTACAGAGGTTAATTGTAATCTATGCTTCTTTTATTATAAAAATCATTAGTTGTTAGGTTTACTTACAGCTTTTATTTACACATGAATGACATGTCTTCTTATTTTCCTAACTGTGAAGGTTAATTTTATGTGTTAACATGACTAGGCTAAAGATAATTGCTAAAACATTATTTCCAGGTGTGTGTGTGACAATGTATCTGCGAGAGCTTAGTATTTGAATCAACAGACTAATTAAAGAATATGCCTCACTAATGTAACAGCCTCATCCAATCCACTGAAGTGGAGCTAGAATGAGAAGATGTAGAAAAGACAAATTTGCTCCCTATTCTTAAGCTGGAACATCTGTCTTCTCCTGCCTTTAGAGATCAGAGCTCTTGGTTTTTGGGTCTTCAGACGTGGGAACTGACATCAGTACCCACTCCCCAGGCCTTTGGACTATGAATAAATCACACCAGCAACTTTCCTCATTCTTCAGTTTGTAGATCATGGGACTTCACGTCCTCCATAATCGTGTGAGCCAATTCCCAAAATAAATCTCAGTATCTCTCTCATTAGATAGAAAAATAGGTATAGATAAACAAAATAGATACAAATATATCTCCTATTGGTTCTCTTTCTCCAAAGAACCATGACTAATACACAAAGTATTTCAGGGTAAGTTTCCTAATATCAATTCAATATGTCCAACAAATAAGATCACAGCTCTTGTACTATACTGCATTGCTCAAGCCCTAGTGATCATCTAAGTCAGAGCACACAAAAAGTATCTGTAAGACATTCAAAATCAATATTCAGCATTAGAGGAATGCAAAGTTTTCTAATCTTTAATTGTCATTAAAGTAAAATGTGACGTTAATATCTAACAGCACTTTTGTTCTCTTAACATTCAATTTTGTCTCTTGATGTTTAATTAATGGTACTCCATTGTTGAAAAGTATATTTGATTTTGTATACTATAGTGGCTATATCTAAGTCCAATACTACTATGTAACAAAGATCTCATCCACCAGGTCCATATTAAAAACGAGGTTTTAAAAGTTAACTTACTGATGCTGAGATATGAATTGTCTACCTCAACTTAGTGAAATCCTAAATCTTGTAAAACGTAGTTTAGCCTATGATTTCAGGTCCTGTTTCTCATTGTATACCGCAGCCAAATGATTATTTTCACTGCATCCCTACATGCCAAATGATTTTCAACATTCCTAAAACTTGATGCACACACGAAATAATTCTATGCCTTTGTACAAGACACTCCCTTCACCTAAGTTGTCTTCTACCTTTTTTCAAGCCTGTATGTGATTCCCTCACAGTTCTTTTCAAAGAACTGACATGCATCTTCTTCTTCACATTTTTCCCTGACCAGAATTAATATCTACTTTTATTATTTTTTTTCACAAAACTTACTCAGAACAACCTGAAGACACATTCTTTGGCCTAGTGATTCTGTATAATTATCGCTGTGCTTCAATAGTACTTGAGGGTAGAAAAATCTGTCTTAAGCACAGTAACAGGGTATTTGGCATAGAGAAGCATAAAACAGACGTTTGTTAAATTGAATTCAGGACAATGCTTGAAAGAAAATAAAGTATACTTTAAATGTTGACACAATGAATTGATAAGCAAGTGTTTTAGAAAATTAACAATTCTCTTTTCATTTCTGTAAGCCTAAAACGTTATTTGTTGAGACTATTCATCCTTTTTCCATAATTACTAACCAGGAATGTTCAATTTCCTACTGAAATGACTATTTATTGGTGTGTTCACAGGCAAACTCTGAATGCCTAATTCTGTAACTATACCAGCATAGAATAGGGGAATGACTATTTTAAGTTAAAAGAAGTCTACAGAATCAATGAATAAATTTCCTATATTTCATGTAGCACTTGAAAAAAAAACCTTCTTTATAGAAAGTTTTTTTCAATTAAAAAGTTATCCCTAAGAAATGCTTTAGTTATAAAAATACCAGATACACTTTATATCACATATTGCCAATTATATATTGTCTACCTCTCTTTTCCACTCACGATTTATTTGTAAAATCAACTGAATTAGTCTATGTAAAAATGTAATTGTTAAAATGGTCAATCAAATTAGCACGCCTCAGTGAACCTGAAAACATGAAAAGTGTATATGATTTCAATTAGATATAATTACAATTTTAATGTATGCATATAAATGCTAGTTTACATGTTTTAAACTGATTAATGATTATGGTGGATTTTAAATACTGTAACCTACATTGATAACTCGATTATTTTCATTCTTGGCATTTTTAGTAGCCTCTTTAAAAAGTTCTTCATCCTTACTGATTAGTTGCTTATTTTAACCTATAAATAGCATTAAGTAAAGCTCCATTAGTACCAGTAATCTATGCTCTTTATTAAAAAAGGAAAAAAAATAATTGCCTATTTTCTTTAAAACTTATTTATATCATGTATCCATTCCACTATTCATAAGATTTTTAACATCTGCTATTTAGACACACACACCCCAAAGGAATTTTAGAAACATTTCATTTATTTCTTAAAAGTGATAAACGTGACGCACTTAAGATACTCAACAATACTAATGTTTACTCATTTTAATGGAAATAAGACAATGAAGATAAAAGAATAATCCTAGTTTCAGATATGTATCTCAGAGTCTGATGAGAGCTCTAGTAGAATAAATGAAAATCTCAGAAAAATAAACTCACCGTATATAAAACTTACAAATCTAAAGAAGTAAATGGGCTGTTAGAGCAAGAGAGGAAGATTTAACTCTTCATAGGATAGTTGAAAATACACGCTTATTTGTGAATAATTGTTGATGCAAAATGTGAAATTCAAACAGCAATATGTGAAAGATTTTAAGAGAATAAAACATATTTGGATCAATTTCTCCTTTGAGATTTAAATTTGATGATACAGTAGAAGAAGCAATATAAAAATGTCAAGTAAGAACCCGATTAAGGAGAAAACTACTATTTCTAAGGAAAAAAAGGAAAGCTAACCCAAGTGTATCTGAAACCATGTGACTGCCTTTATTATTGAATATTTTGTTTAACTAGACAAAAACCAAAGCAAAATGCTTCAAAACCATCCTTTTATTTTAGTTTAATGTGAAAATAAGAAGTCGAAATATACTGTAATGCAAAACTCATGCAAAATATATAAAAATACATAAAAAACCAAGTACAACCACAGCTAAAATCTTGGTCCATTAAAAATTATATTTTGCAAATTACACTTCCTTATAAGCCTTTAAATACAACTACTTGGAGTTAACTAAACAATCACCTTGTATCTTCCTACCAAGTTCAAAAATGCATGCTTTAGTAGATTTGTATTCAGTAATAAAAATCAAATTTTTAAGATTTGTACAATCCACTTATACTATGGTGGTCCAACGTTTATTTATGCACACTCACTGAGGGTGTTAAATTTAACATATGTATAAATGTATACATAGAAATTTATATTAAAGGAAAATACATGGGAGATTCTAATGTTACTATGTATAATAAACATAGTATTGAAGTATAATTACTAATTTAGGAGAAAGGATCTTTATGTATCATTTCCACTGTTTACCAGTTCTAACTGTATTTTAATCTTTACTTTGTGATATAAGTTATATGCCAAAATTCATAAGAAGTAGACCCCAAAATTCACCATTCCATCAATTATTATGAGATCTTAAAAACCTAACAAACAAGGTGATTTTTCAAAGTTATTTCAACTTACCCCATTTAATGGATATGTTTTCCATCCTAGCTCTCCCAGCACAGCTGTTGTATCAAGCAACACAACTGGAATTAAAGAGAAAAAAATTTCATGAATTTCTAAACCCAAATATATTATTAGTTATTTAAATCATTAATGTCAACTATGCTTACTATATTCACTGAATCAAGTTTAATGAGTTGTCTAACTTCAAAAATTATTAACATATTAATATAAAATATTAAGTAATGATAAAATGCATTCAGTAGTTAGAAATTAAAGTATGTATATTTCCGTTTAACAATGCTAAATGAAATGACTGAATAGAATTAAGTCACTTTTAATAGCAGATGTTTTAAATTGATAAAATAACTACCTTTTTATTTCCCCCCTATATTCATATACAGTCTTTTTAGACCACATTCAGGAAGAAAATCCTGTATTAAAGTAGACTTCTTTAATCTCTTTTTGTGTTATTAAATGTCCTTATACATAATCAGCAAAGTATTAAAAAAACTCATTTTGAAAAATCTTACTATGTTTAAAGCATAGACTACATTACTAAATATACTAGGTAGTTTACTTATGGCGAAGGGATGCAAAAGCAAACATAAAAACCATCCATCTCTTTTCCTCACCAAAAGCGATTCATAATCCGGTCAAAAAGGCAGACATGTAAACATATAATAACATTTTCTGTTAAATTATAAAAGTGACGACTATATTAACACCCGAGCAATTAAGTCAGACTAAAGTTGGGCTGACAGGTCTGGGAGAACTTCACAAAGGGAATCCAATTTGAACTGGTCTAGGATGAGGGGGTTTCAATCAGATACAAGATGTTTTTTCTTTTAGAATGTTTTTTATAAACTAACTGTAAGATGACCAAAATCATTTCACTTTCGTAGGAGTGGAGACTCTTTGGGGGGAGTTAGATGATAGAAACAATGCTGAAAGACAGGTGGAGATCAACTAAGGAGGGTTTCTGTAGTGTTTCCAGCAGGTAAATGTGGATAGCTCCTTTCAGCAGATCTTTATTTTAACTACTATCTCCCAAGCCTCCAGATGTCAGTGGGCCACGGACCTCTGAGAAACAATGGTTCTGTATCTCATCATTAATTCTGGTTCCTCATCTTGTTAAGGAAGCGGGATTTCTTTTTCCTTTAGAGACAGATCTTGCTCTGTTGCCCAGGAGTTCAGTGGTACAATCACAGCTCACTGAAACTGTGAACTCCTAGGCTTAAGGCGATCCTCCTGCCGAGGCCTTCTGAGTAGCTGGGACTACAGGCATGCACTGCTGCGCCCAGCAATTTTTTCATTTGTTGTAGAGACAAGGTCTTACTCTGTCATGAAGACAGGTCTTGAACTCCTGGCCTCAAGTGATTCTCCCACTTCAGCTTCCCAAAGTGCTGGGATTACAGGTATGAGCCAAGGTACCTGGCTGAGGGTTTCTCATTTACAGTTTTTAAAAATGCAATTGTGAGTATGTTATTTGGTATTTGCTATTTGGTATTTACTCTAAGGATTCCAAGGTTTTACTTAGGTGAACCATTGTGATAAATTTTATTGATATATTTTTAAATATGAAAGTACCTTTAAATCCCTTGGTCAAACTCTATTTACTAATTGCAGAATATTCCTTTAGTATTATTAAAATCTGTTTACTAAACATCCATTTGTAAAACTAAGCCATAATTTTTAAATTAATTTTTCTTGTGAAAAATTTTTAAACACATTTTGAAGTGGAGAAAAACAGTACAATGAACCCTCACATACTGTCACTCAGGCTCAATAATTACCAATTTATAGCCAGTCTTGTTTCATCTATATATTTTTACTCACTCCCCCACTGCAAGATTTATTTCAAGTAAATTTTAGAAATCATTTCATTCCACCTAAAAAAAATTCAACATGTATATCTAGAACACTATTTAAATATATCTACAATATCTTCATTAATAGGAAACTAATTGCTTAATCCAATGAAATATCCAGAGAGTGTTCAATATTCCTTATTGTCTCAATTTATTTGAACAAGAAACCGAGATTTAAATAAGTACTAATAAGTTAGCTGGCATTCCTGTTTAAGTGCATTTTAATCTATAAATTTCCCAATTGTTTATCAAAAATTTATTAAAATTTGTTTGGCTTACAACAAAGTACACCCTCTTTCAATGTACATTTCTGTAAATCATGACAAACTCATACACTCATGTACCCATGGCTACAATCAAACTAGAGAATATGTCTATTACCTTCCCAAAATTTCTTGTGGCCCTTTATAAGGAATCCTTTTCCTACCCTATCCTCTGGCAACCACTATCTGATTTCTTTCTTTGTAGCTCTGCCTTTTCCACAATGTTGAATAAATGAAATCACATAACATGTAGCCTTTTGAGCATGCTTTCTTTCCCTCAGTCTATACATTTGGGCCTGCATGTTTCAACTGTTCCTTTTTATTGCTGAACACTACTCCACTGCATGGAATTCTCTAATTGATGAACACGCGGGCTATTTCCAGCTAAGAACATTATATATAAGTCCACTCTAAACTTTACTACACAGATTTTTATATGAACCTGGTTTTCTTTCTCCAGGATAAATAACTAGGAGTAGGATTACTGAGTTACTAAAAAACAGTTTGTTTTTCAAATAAACTATCTATCTGGATTCCAAAACTGCTGTGAAATTTTACATTGAGAAATAGGGAAATGTATGGTTTTTCCGTTCCTGTACCTACCAGGGCTTGGTTTTGTCCAGTTTCTTAATGTCATTCTATCAGGTGTGCAACAGTGTCTCACTGCTGTCTTAATATGTACTTCACTTAATGGAGGGAAACATCAGTATTTCTTCTTTTTTTAATTTAACCACCATGGCATGTTTGTAACTATGCAACAATCCTGCAGGATGCAGGATGTGTATGTGTACCACAGAGCCCAAAGTACAAGGGAAAAAAACAGACCTTATTGTTTAGAACAGTTTTAGACTTACAGGAAAATTGGAAGATTGTACTGTTTCCATCTACCCCATTCCCAGTTTCCTGTATTATTAACACCTCACATTAATCGGGTACATTTGTTACAATTAATGAACTAATATTGACACATCATGATTAACTAAAATTCACAATTTATTCAGACTTCCTTACTGCTGCCTTTTTTTTTCACTTGCTGTGATTTTTCTATTCTGAATTGTCATGTCTCCTTAGACTTCTCTTGGTGGTAACAGTTTCTCAGAACTGTATGCATTCTTAATTTACACTGAAGGCAACTGTTTTGTTTTTTCTTTCTTTTAATGCTTGGAAGTTTCATTCTAATTTTCTTATCAAAGATTTCTGCAGATAATTCCCTGGTACAACCTACGAATCACAACATTCAAATCAGAGTTCACTGGAGCTAAGTGTCAAAAAATCTCGAATGCTTACTGAAATCTATCAACAGCTATTTCCTATTTATAAGTTGTATATAGGAATTATAACCAATAAGTCAATTCATTCATTTAATTATTGTTTCTAAAACATATTAAGTCTGCTTTGTTCTCACTATTCATAATTGTAAACTGTGAAGTATATTAACTTCAAAACAAACAAAAAAGGAAAATATGTATGTATCCATTACAGTGCAAATGCTTAGGAAACATTTTGTGGTAGTTCTAAGTAGCTTCCAGAAACAAGATTTACCTAACTGCTTTATTTCTTCAAATTGCAATCATACCGCTAAAAACATTCTTAAAAATAAGATTCCAAAGTTGCATTTCAGACAGGTGAATGATACTTTAATATTAAAATAAAATTTAGAACTTTGAAGATATGTAGTATGTATTTTATCATTCATTTCACATACAAAACCCCCACAAATTCAGATTTTTGTAAGGCACTCTAATTACATTGAACCCAGCAAGGTGAGAGCTCCTCCTGCTGGCTTCAAACAAAAGTTATCGATTCCCTACCAGAGTGCAAAAACACTGTAAACTCAGTAGGAAGAAAAAAAACTGTATCAGCATTAATATCAGTTTAAAAAGTCAGTATTTTTATATTTTTAATATAATAGCAATGTTTAAATAGCAAGATTAACATCTATTATTTATGTAAAAAGTCCAAATGAAACTATATTTATTCATAGCATAATAAATGAGAAATTGGGTAAAACCAAAAATAAATAATAGGCTGGGGACATCAAAGTAAAGTTTTGAAAATACACATTTTGTTTTGTAAGCAACATAGTCTGTAGAACATGTTGTAAACTGCATACAATTTTCCCATTAACTTATAGAAAAATTTTCCAGCATATTTCTTTCCAAACATATCTTTTAGTTTATGAAAGTTGCCTTTATTCATGCTTTTGCAAATTATAAGAAAACTTCATGTTTAAAAAAAATCAACTTAGAAAGACAAATTTAATAGTACTGTACTAAATATGTAAACAATGATTACCTAAGAATAAAAAGCTCAATATTAATTTCTTGTCTTTAAATATTTTATCAATCTTTATGTCATTTCTAATAAATCTAAAAGGTATTAGTTTAAAAACAATTAGCATATTCATTTATAGTATATAACAGATCATCTTTATTCAAATAGCACAGTAAGAAAAGGATGAGATTTTATTTATATATCACTTTGAAAAATTAAACAAGAAAGAGATAAATCAAGCCACTAAGAAATTTTTTAAGACAATTTTTTTTGTAAAAATTTAAGTCAATGTCATGTGAATTGAGTCCAAAGATTTACCAATATCTTTTAAAGTTCAGACAATCATAAATACATGTTTGAAAACTTTCTCTAAGAAACTTTATGTAAAAAAAAAAGTAAGAGTTTCTTCCTTTAGCATCCAGCATAGCAAGTTACTAGGTCAGTAACAACACATCAGTAGAGCCTTATGATGGTTCTACGTTCCACTAACTGTAAACCTCCCATAGCTCTAAAAAAACAAACAAGGCAATACTTCTGGCATCACGATCAGATACAGAGAATACTTCAAATCGTAGATACATAAACAAACATGCACCCGTATACATTATATTTTAGACGTAGTATATTTAAATGTAATACTGTTTAAATGCTTTAAACTGACATTTAGATTATCAAATTAATCCAGTTTTGACATCACTGTATATTTCTGAAAGGTAAAAACCCAAAATTTTTATTTTTAGATATATATATAATCTGGGTACCTACCCTCACACAGAGTTAGAACCAATATTTAATTCTGAAAAAAAGTATAACACAGATTGCTTTAAACAGACACTGAGTTATGTTTACTCCTGGTATGGCCCTGTCCGTATTGGGAATATTTTAAGGTAAAATCTTCCAAAGAAAATCCTACTTTCTTAAAAATGATGAAACGTACTGTTACCTAGAACCCAAGATCAAACTTGTTCATTGGGTGTACTTACAGCACTTTCTTTTGTCGTGGCTGTTCTCATTGTTTGTCATTTTTGCTTGTTTCCTTGTTTTTAACATAGAGGGCATTCATGGAATATTATGCAGCAATCAAAAATGATGAGTTCGTGTCCTTTGTAGGGACACGGATGAATCCGGAGAACATCATTCTCAGCAAATTGACACAAGAACAGAAAAGGAAACACCGTATATACTCACTCATAGGCGGGTGATGAACAATGAGAACACATGGACACAGGGAAGGGAGCACCACACACTGAGGTCTATTGGGGAAAATAGGGGAGGGTCAGTGGGGGGGGCGAGGGAGGGATGGCATGGGGAGAAATGCCAAATATGGGTGAAGGGGCAGAAGGCAGCAAAACACACTGCCACGTGTGTACCTATGCAACTATCTTGCATGTTCTGCCCATGTACCCCAAAACCTAAAATGCAATAAAAATTTTAAAAAAAAATTTCATCTATCCCTGCAGTTACATCCAAGACTGGAAATCCTATTTTGAAGTATAAGATAATATGAGCATAATGAGGTTAGCTTTTTCAAAATAGAGAATAAAATGAAGTCTAGAACTTTTAAACTTACACCTTTCAGTTTTCTACTCTACTAGAGAATATTTTTTTCAGAAAACATTCAAATATCTGTCTCTGTCGCTTCTTAAAAATAGATGATGAGTCTCTTGGTCATCTAAAATAAGCTATAAAAAACAAAAATGATTTTTTCTTCACTATTACCTTAAGTAGGAAAAAAGGGTAAAACACTCAAGCTATGTAATATTCTACCTAATTAAATTACTTTCAGGATAAATCAAGTGAAGCAGTTTGTTCTTATTCAGAAGGCATTTTTACTCTAGAGCAAGAACTATTACTGAAAACCTTATGCAAATAATGAATGGTTAATAGTTGATTAAAATGTAACTAGTAATGTTCATCTTGACTTTCATACCTTCTTATTTTACTCACTCCAAGAACCTCCAGATCCTTATCTTGTCTGACAGAGCCATATTTGCTTCAGGCTTATAATCATTCCTAAAACCTGCTGTTACCAGCACTTACCACAGAGACCAAAGGATAACTCAGGTGTGGGTGTGATGTATCACAAGGTCACCAAACTACAGGTTCCCTCCTGGGCTCCAGAGCAAGGTCACTGAGACTTATTAATGACTTTCCTCAGAAGATGTGCATTCCTATACAATTGTTCTGTTAGCTCTGTGGTTAAATATGAGTAAAAGAAAATTTGACATGTCCCTAATTAATAGCATTAGATCATTCCATTTTGACCTTTTCAGCACTTTGTAAGTAAATTAGGTTACTTCGTTAGACATCTATGTTATTTACATTTGTCTCAATTACTCACAGATTAAATAGGTAGAAAAGACTATTTGACTGTAGTCTTAGATTTTCTAGTCTTATATTTAATAAATGTTGTGAGTTTCTCATCTCTCACAAAGAAGTGCCCCATTTAGCTCAAACCATTGAACATGTTCCCCATTGCTTACACAGCATCAAAGATGTGTCTAGCCTTTCTAGTTCTAACCTTTCTTACATTCTCATGTGTCTTTTATGAGCTTTGGACATTTTCCAATTTTTTGAAGAATATCATCAAACTTAAGGTCTGAAATATACTTAAAACATTGGTTTAACAGTCCTAATAAAATAGATTATAACTACTTATTTGAAAGTCCTGTCTACAATAAAATGGCCATCTCAATGCAAAATCATTTCTATAAAATGGAAGAAAGATCTAAAAGAAACTACTGAAACCATTACTAAAAACAATGGCTTTTTTTTAGTAATACTGAAAAGGAAAAAAATAACATTTACTTGAGCCTGTGAAAAATAATTTTGAGAATGAAAGTTTGTCTTTTTTCTTGAAAATGAAATTTTTTTTTCCTGCAGTTTTGTTTATTCCCTTCATTACACTTACATGGACACAATGAAAATAGATGTTAACTTCCCTAACTAGGACCTAAGCAGTCAATAAATATTACCTGATTTTACATAATACATTTTGATGTTATTTCAACAAACATTTACTGAGTCTTCATTATATTTAAGACTATATAGAAAGTATGTAAGTTACAAGGCCTACCTTCAAGGTATAACAGTTGTCTAGTTTATGACTTTTGTTACTAGGATTTTTGTGTCAACTCATGTCATAGTTTAATCAAACACATATATAGCAGATCAGATTAAAATGTCCTTATTTAGAAGGTGCTGACATTCATGACTGCAGCTACTTAGTAGATTGTGTAGAATTAAACTGCTCTTCTAAAAGGGCAGATATCCCATACCACATCATTAAAATCACTATCAAAATTGTAATTGTACCACGTATCTCACTTTTTATAGATGTCCCAAGGCCTAAATGCATCCCAGTGGTCAACAGAAGGGGAAATAATTTCCTACCTGTAGGATACTCTGCAAAACAATCCCAAACACAGGAAATGTCTGCTAAATTTGTCCAAAGAGATATTGTTTTACATAGAGTGGGAAATGTTTTAAAAATGAATTAAACCAGCCTAGGCAGCATACCAAGACTCTATCTATACAAATTAAAAATTAAAAAATTAAAATTAGCCAGGTGCAGCTGTTTGAGCCTGTAGTCCCCATTACTTGGGTGGCTGAGATGAGAGGATTGCTTGAGCCCAGGAGTTCTAGGCTGCAGCAAGCCATGATCACACCATTACTCTCCAGCCTGAGTGACAGAACAAGACTCTGTTAAAAAAAAAATTAAACATTATCAGAAGTAAACACTTTTGTAATCTAACCTTTAGTCATCAGAAATAAGAAATTACCAGATAAAAATTATAATTGTGCTGCTACAATTTTGAAACAAATACATATTAAACAACTTGAAAATGACAGAAATCTTTTGTCCATTGAAATTATAGCCAAATCAAGACACCAAAATTATAGTTATTATTTGAACATGTGTGGGAGTGCGTGTGTTGGGGAGAGTTTGTGGGTATCTGTTGAAGAAAATGAATGAATGAATGGTGTAATCAGAAGGGAGCATGAGGATGAAATGCATGTCTTAGAAAAGAACGTTCCTAACCAACTACAGAAAAAGCAGTACAGTGTAGGCATGAAGGCAGGTGCTGGGTAAAATTTAAACGGCCAACTTGGTTTGCGATGGAAAAAGTCAAAAGCTACTTACCTATGATCTTTCTGAGAGGTAGTAGAGAGGCAAAGTGGCCTCTAGAAAACAATAAAATCAAAGTGGACATTTGTTTTGAGCACAGAATGGGTTGTGAGAAGACACACATTTGTATCTTTTGGAGCCGTCTTCTCTGTTCCACCTTGGGCCCAACCCCTGAAGTACTGACTGCCCTCAGACTGCTCACTCTCAATCCAAACCCTGGACACCTACACCCATCTCTGACTGTGTACAGTGTTCAAATTATCCCCGCTATTATCTGATAATCAACTGAAAACATCCATCATATGAAGAAAGCAATTTAAAACAGTATACAAATGTGCTTATGAATAATCATTTCTTCTCTCCTTTTTGCATGATTTATTTATCCAAGTTAAATGTGAATTGATTATTGGGCCTTTCAGTTAACAGTGACTTGGGGCTTTTTCAAGGAATACCTATTTTCACAACACACAAACAATCTTTCATAGAAATATACTGAAAGAGATTTCCTAAAACTCCAACTTCTAACATGTCCCAAGAAACTTCCCACTGTTTAGATTGCATCGTTCCTATTTCCTAAGTTCTATACTTTGCTTTAATACTGTGTGATTGACCAAGTCATATTTCTTATTCTACTAATTGTGGGTGTTGCTCCACCCTAACTGTCTAAGCATATTATCAACCTTAACTTGGCTATCAGTGAGTTCTAATCTTACCCACCCTACCAGAGTACCATGGCTACCCTATACATAAAAGTAAGAGTAACACACAAAAGTTTGCTTGCTGTGTCATGGGTCATGACTGCCTCTTCTTCAAACCTTTGAGTCTGTCTTGTTAGTTAATCCACTTGATGAGTCTTCAAGAGAGAACTAAGAACAATGTTTTGTTTTGTTTTCTTAAGACTTCCCCATTGCTTTTCTCCAGCTGATTTCTGAAATATAATCTATACTTCAGTTCTGTTAGATGCTAAAAATGGTGGAGCTGTCCTGCCAATATTCTTCAAGCAGCTAACTAAATTATATTCATGAACATTCAGATTTAATAGTCACCTGCTCACATGGTTATTGTGTCATAAAACCGAATACAATAATATACATCCTGGGGAGATGCTACAAAATAATTTAAATAAAAATGTTATTTTCTAATCATTTTACCCTAATTTCAACATCTTTGACTGGCTAAAAATTATATGTTGTCATCTGTATAGCTAAATTGGATTGTAGTAGTTTAGTAAGTAATATTGCCTATAGAATAGAATAGTCTATAACGAGTGAAATGGGCAGGAAAAACGTGAAGACTTAAATAAAATACTAAGACAACCAGTTGTCATATCATTTACACATTAAACAGCTTTTAGCACAATTATTTGATAAACAAAATCATGAGAATTTTGTAGGGCAAGTTCCTACTGGAAACTACTGAGGAAATGTCACAGTGAATGTGATGCCAAATTTAGAGACACATGAACTGTAAGACAGCTAATCTTTTTTGGCATATTTCTGTATCACAGAGGAGTCAGGAGGAGAAATGGTTCATAAATGAAACATTTACAAACGTGACCCATGCCAAGAGCGGCATGGCTTCAAAACAGAGAAAAGAATGACAGATGGAAGCTTTATGGTTGGCATAAAAAATAAAATACAATGAAAGCATTATTATCATTATCCTGTAGGGAAGCAAATCATTAAGCACTACTGTCAAATTGTTTATCATCAGAACCTTCTGCAATAAAGTAAATGCAAAAGAGAAGATAATGACATTTTAACATTTAAGAAATAGAAAACATTTTATTCAACATGGGTTCCCCAAGAATAATTAAGCATAAAAAAGCAAATGTAGGCATTCATAAGACCTTGGTCAGTTTTCTTAACTTATTGATTACCCAAGATGTAGATTCCGGCAACAAATCTATAATGTTCAGAAACTATTATTATTTTGATGACTAAGAGAAATCATCAGGTTCCAAATTCTATCCTGAGCTTTTGTGACTGAGAAGATTAAATTTTATCCTTCCAAGGAGGCATAATCATATTTTAAAAGACTGATTCTTGTTAATCAGGCATACAGGAGACTCATTTATAAACGATGAATTTATTAATTCACTGATGATTTATCTCTCCAGGGAATCTCCTTCCCTGCAGGTAAATCCATTCAAAAGACAAAATTACAGATCAGGATTTCTTAGAAAGAACTAAGTTACTGGACAGGAGTGACCCTGTTTTATTTTTTTTAATTCTCTAGATCTATTTCCACTTAATAAACGAATTATTGTAACTACCCATTTTAAAGAACTTAAATTTGAACAGTGCTGAAGAAACACAGATAAATTTTTCTATTTACAGTAATTGTTTTTCAAAAATATGTATTGTCAACTATATATAACTATATAAAATACCTATATAATAGGTATTTCACATACTTTTTACAAAATATGTTATAGTTCCCATAGTTATTGCTTATCCTTTATCAACTAAATTTTGGAAGGCCTAGTTTTAATTTTTTTGGAAAGAAACAGGTTTCTATCTGTAGACTCACTTGATTTATAAACCAATATTTTTTTCCCAAGGTTTCTTACATGTGAATAAAATTCTGATTCTAAATGTTGATTTTATTTTCAAATAAGGACAATGACATTTGCTGACTATGACCGATGATTTGGGGAAGAAGCTAAACTTTTAGGCATAGGGTCCAGTAATAAGTGACCATGGTTTTTTTTTTTTTTTTTTTTTTTTTTAAGACAGGGTCTCCTCTGTCACCCAGGCTGAATTATGGTGGCACAGTCTCCACTCACTGTAACCCCCACCTCCCAGGCTCAGGTGATTCTCCTATACTCAGCTTCCCAAGAAGCTGAGACTACAGATGTGAACCACCACATCCAGCTAATTTTTGTACTTTTTTTCTAGAGATGAGGTTTCCCCACATTACACAGGCTAAACTTTAACTCCTAGGCTCAAGTGATCTGTCTACCTTGGCCCCACAAAGTGCTGTGATTACAGGTGACAGCCACCAGGCCTGGCCACAAGTTGCCTTTTACAGAGGTAAATATACTGCAGTTCTAACTTTTACTGATGAAGAATAATAAGGGTTTTATATATTTAAAACCACTGATTCATCAGCTGAACATGATGGCTCACACCTGTATTCCCAGCACTTTGGAAGGCTGAAGCAGGCAGATCACCTGAGGTCAGGAGTTCAAGACCAGCCTGACCAACATGGAGAAACCCAATCTCTACTAAAATTACCAAAAAAAAAAAAAAATTAGCAGGGCGTGGTGGAGCACACCTGCAGTCCCAGCTACTTGGGAGGCTGAGGAAGAAGAATTGCTTGAACCCAGGAGGTGGGGGTTGCGGTGAGCTGAGATCATGCCATTGCACTACAGCCTGGGCAACAAGAGTGAAACTCGGTCTCAAAAATAAAAGTCATCGATTTATGAATTAAAATAGTTTCTGTGTAAATTATCTTAATATTTTTATTCTACTTCAGTTGTTCATATTTCATCATATTCCATAAAACTGCCATATTTTGAAAAATACAAAATTGTATGTTCTTTAGAAATCTCTTCTGCATTTTGTTTTCTTACTTTTCAAAGAAAATTTATCAGTTTAATTTCAAATATTATTTTAATGCTGTCAACCTCCAAAACAGTATCTCCAGCATAGATTTTCCTCTATGCTTCAGACACAATTCAGAGGCCTCTTCAATGTAACACATTCACATCTGAACTCACTGTTTTCCCATTAAATGGGAACCACCTCCTGATTTCTCTTTTTCAGTAAGTGTTACCCAGCATCTGCCCAAGTACCCAAATTGTGAACCAATATCCTATGCTTAACACATCCCTCAGTATTCAAACAAATCTATCAGTTTGCAAACGGGATGTTGCAGGAAGAATAGTATGCCTGTCTCCCAGGTTGTCCCAATCCTGACCCTAGGAACTTATGAATATGTTGTTACATGGAAAAGGAAAATAAAGTTTGCAGATGGAATTAAGGGTACTAATCTGCTAAGGTTGCTAATATCCCTTTAAATAAGGAGACATTTTATATTATTTGTGTGGGCCCAATATAATAACAGAGGTCCTTAAAAGCAGAAGAGAGCCAGAGAACCAGAGGAAGATGTGACTCCAGAAGAAAAGCAGAGATGCAATATTGCTGGCTCTGAACAGAGAGGAAGGCAGCCAAGAAACATGGGTCATCTCCAGACATTTAAAAGGGCAAGAAAATGGATTCTCTCCTAGAGCCTGCAGAATGGAATGCCATTATACTAACACTTTGACTTTAGCCTGGGAATATCCATGTCAGACCTCTAACCTACGAAACCGCACAAATACACATGTGTTATTTAAACCATTGAATTTGTGGTGATTTGTTACAGCAGTAATAAAGGACAAATACAGTAAGGTTTTTAAATCACCTTCAAATATATGGCGTTCTAATCCCTACCAATTCCACTTCTTAACTCTACTATGGTCTCTTAGTCTTGCTCCTTTCATTGAATTCAATGCAGCCTCAATGGTCTGCCTAAAATGAAAATCTGATTTATCCATTTTCTGTTCAAAACTCCTCATTTGCTCTTCAAATTTCTTCTTCTCATTTAAAAAACTCCTAAAATATTTGCTACAAATGTGTATTTCTTTATTTCACACACACACACACACACACACACACACACACACACACACACACACATAAAACAATCCACTAGGTTCTGTGTATAAAGTTGGATAAAAATAAATGGAGCCTCTGCCTTCAGGGTAATTACAATCTCATGTGAAAAACAGAAAATAATAGAAACTATAAAATAAATACATTTGGGAGGCCGAGGCGGGTGGATCACGAGGTCAAGAGATGGAGACTATCCTGGTCAACATGGTGAAACCCCGTCTCTACTAAAAATACAAAAAATTAGCTGGGCATGGTGGCACATGCCTGTAATCCCAGTTACTCAGGAGGCTGAGGCAGGAGAATTGCCTGAACCCAGGAGGCGGAGGTTGCGGTGAGCCAAGATCACGCCATTGCACTCCAGCCTGGGTAAGGAGAGTGAAACTCTGTCTCATAATAAATAAATAAATAAATAAATAAATAAATAAATAAATATTATGAGAAGTGCTAGAAATGTAACTTAGATTTTAGGCTCATAGAAAATCTCTTTTAAAAAGTCAAGATATCAAGACCATCTTGGCCAACATGGTGAAACCCTGTCTCTATAAAAAAAATACAAAAATTAGCTGGGTGTGGTGGTGTGCACCTGCAGTCCCACCTACTTTGGAGTTTGAGGTAGGAGAACCACGTGAACCAGAGAAGATGAGGTTGCAGTGAGCTACGATCACACAGCCTGGCGACAGAGCGAGACTCCATCTCAAAAATAAATAAATAGTCATGATTAAACATAATTGAAGTATTCTATGTATCTTTTTTAGATTCATGATGTAAACTGTGTAATAATGAATAGAAAAATATATCAAATATCACAAGTATTTTTAACTTAGTATTCTCCATACTTTTTTGACACTAAATCTGCTTTTCTATTTAATTTATATTAATATTCTATGACAAAATATCCAAGGGAACATGGTTTGAAAACGGTTGCCTTACAAGGTACACTCTTAATCGCTTTCCATTGCATGCAAGATGGTTCGTGGTTTAGTCCCATCTACCTATCCTATTTCTACCTCTTCCTCTGTAGCATATCTACCACACCTTCCCCACACTATATTACTCAGATATCCTGCTGATCCTCAGACTCACCTTGTACTCTCACCTCTCTACAATTTTGACACCTGCTACTCCTTTTTCTTGCAATATTCTCACCCAACTGGTCCCACAAACAGACTCCCAGTCACCGCTTATGGCTTAGCCTAAATGTAATTTCTTATAAAATCTTTCTTAATTTATCTCCCAAAGATGCAGATGCACTTATTCTTATGCTCCACTGAAATCTGTACATATTTCACTAACAACAATCATCTTACTTTATTTTACCACAATGTCTATATTTCCTTGTGAAACAGTCCTCCCGCAGACTCAACCCCTTGAAAGCCAGAAATTTATCTTTCAATCCTGATCATACAAGGAAGAAAAAACAGAAAAAAATAATGATTGAAGTCATAATGATTCAGGAACTTAAAAAACTAAAGAAAAATAAATTTTACTAATTTTAGAATTTAATGTATTCAGATTAGTTTTGTTTTTATAAATGTATATGTACATACATATTACTAATCTAAAAGAATCCACTCGACTATTTCAATTATTTTTAAAAAATTTAAGAAAAAGAAGCACTATTTATTCAGAATGAAACAAATCAGAGGGTGCTCTCAACACAGAAACAGTCAATGCATTATGGCCACTGAGGTTGGAGAATGAGGGGAGAAAGTACATCAAATGGCATTTAAAAGCATTCAAAAAGAGCTACAGAAGTGGCTATAAGATCTTTGAAGTTAAATATAGGGATCCCACTGACTTGATACTTTCATCTTGAGGTGGCCAGAAGGATACCTTCTACAGAGCTCCTATTTGGTTGGGTTTTCATATAAATTCAATCTTTCTGTAAAGTTTCTGCTCTATTATATAGCAGATATAGTGAAACTTCAAAAAATAAAACAAAATACTGAAAATCTTCATAGCTATTATTGCTCTCAGGCTCTAATTACACATTTTGATGATATACCTTTATGCCTTAGAGGTGCAAACTGCTACTATATGGAGGTCTGGAAGCATCTATAGGCCAAGATTGCACATTACTGCTGGCACAAGAGTTGTCTCTTTTCTGAACAGGGAAGTCAAAATGACATCAACAAGAAATAGGTTACTCCTACCACGAGGTCAGTAGCAATTATCTGGTATATCTTCTATTATAAGGACAATTATATCCCAGTCACTTTATTTACAAAGAAATGGATGATATTATCTTTTAAAGTTTGGGTGCTCAAAGAAAATGTATAAAGTAGAAAATCTTATTAACTGAATAGTTCTGTCTAAGGTCCCAATCCCAGACAAGGAAGCTAGTGACATCAGAAACACTGATAGATGCAGTTATTATCTGCATCTCCTCATGACCTCTGTCAATCATCTGTTCAGTACTCTAAACCCAAGAACTGCAGGAGACACTCAATAAATACGGAGCAGAGGGCAACAGGTTTAAGTGGAGCAAGCCATTTTACACCAGGAGGTGATTTTTGGGGGGATAAGATACTTCAAAAACTAAATAACACACTGTATCATGTAAAATTTTGAAAACTAGGGTAACTGAGAACGCTTAGCAAACTGATCTGAACTTATGGAGAAACTTATGCAGACAATTTTGACTTTGCCCTGTCCAGAAGATTAAACTTCACCTTTTCTTTTTCCTGAGACAGAGTCTCACTTTTGTTACCCAGGCTGGAGTGCAATAGTGCCATCTCAGCTCACTACAACCTCTGCCTCCTGGGTTCAAGCTGTTCTTGTGCCTCAGCCTCTGGGATTTCACCATGTTGGCCAGGCTGGTCTTGTATATCTGGCCTTTAGTAATCTGCCCACTTCAGCATCCCAAAGTGCTGGGAATACAGATGTCAGCCACTGCACCTGGCCCAAACACCCTGTTGATGTAGCACTGGACTCACGCTGAGAAAAACTGGCATTTCCATTTTTTCTAGAAATTTAAAACTCCAGTTGCTCCAGACCAACTCTAAAATATCAAATATTACACTGAAATTCTCCTACCATATCACCTTTAATAATGATGAAACTGAGCTAAAACATCTGGTCAATTCAAAAAACAAAACACAATTTGTAAATATGTACTTGCCTTTTATTCATTAAGCCTTCTTTACCTACATTTCTCTTAAAGATGGTAGTTCTCCAGTGTTACATAATTCAACAACTACTCTGAGAAACTCTCAGAAGTGGCCAACATTATGTTTCTGTGTCCCTGCAAGATCTTGGTTCTCATCCCTCAAGCCTTTTTTTTCTCAATATTCCATCCCTCAAGGACAGTGCTCCAAGTCGTACTAAATTTATTTCAAGTTGTGAAAAACATCAAATTCTTTGGCCCTTTCCATAAGCTAGCATATTCTCATCTTAGTGACTACCTACTCACCCTCAGGCTCAGCCTGTTAGAAGCATCTTCTGATATCCTTCACCTAAAGGTAGGGAAGTGACAAGTTTAAATGGTCTCCTTCAACTAATGCACTCCCCACCACCAAAAGTCATAAATTTATTGCAACTATTGATTTATCTCCCTGAAAAGCCTGTTTGATAAGTTTAGGGACCTAGTCACCTTGTTCTCTGAATTTTCCAGACCTAGCATAGTATATCAGAAAGCTATTCTAAGAGTCCAGCTGAGAAGGAGCACCAGGGGGAGTGGCCAAGATGGCCACATAGGAACAGCTCCAGGGAGCAGTTCCCAGCAAGAGCGACACGGAGGGCAAGCAATCTCTGCATTTCCAACCAAGGTATAAGGTGCATCTCAATGGGACTGGTTGGACAGTAGGTGTAGCCCCAGGAAGGTGATCCAAGGCAGGGTGGAGTGCTGCCTCACCCCGGGAAGTGCAACAAACTGGAGGAACCCCCTCCTACCCGACAGTGGCCATCGGGGGTTTTTCCAGCCACTCCAGCACTCTGGTCCAGATACCACGGTCTTTATGGCCCACAGACCAGGAGATACCCACTGGGTGACAAGTGCCACAGGTTTCCAGCACAGCCGTTTCAGCCAGTGCCACAGGTTTCTAGCACAAAAACCTGCACAAAAAAGAGTGAAAAGAAATGAACAAAGCCTTAATAAACATGGGAGTATGTGAAAAGACCTAATCTATGTTTGATAGGTGTACCTGAATGTGATGGAGCATGAATCCAAGCTGGAAAACACTCCTTAGGATATTATCCAGGAGAAATTCCCCAACCTAGCAAGGCAGGCCAATATTCAAGTCCAGGAAAAACAGAGAACACCACAAAGATATTTCTCAATAAGAGCAACTGAAAGGCACATAATCATCAGATTCACCAGGGTTGAAAAAAGGAAAATATGCTAAGGGCAGACAGACAGAAAGACCAGGTTACCTACAAAGGGAAGCCAATAAGACTACAGAGAATCTCTCAGCAGAAACCCTACAAGCAAGAAGAGAATGGGGGCCAACAGTCAACATCCTTAAAGAAAAATTGTGCAACCAAGAATTTCACATCCAGCCAGACCACTTCATAAGGGAAGGAGAAATAAAATCCTTTATGGACAAGCAATTGCAGAGAGATTTTGTTACCATCAGCCCTGCTTTACAAGAGCTCCTGAAGGAAGCGCTAAATATGGAAAGGAACAACCAGTACCAGACACTCCAAAAACATACCAAATGATAAAGACCACTGACACAATGAAGAAACTGCATCAACTAATGGGCAAAACAACAGCTAGTATCAAAATGGCAGGATAAAATTCACACATAACGATATTAACCTTAAATGTAAAGGTGCTAAATGCCCCAATCAGAAGACAGAGAATGGCAAATTGGATAAAAAGTCGAGATCCATAGGTGTGCTGTATTCAGGAGACCCATTTCACGTGCAAAGACACACATAGACTCAAAATAAATGGATCTAGGAAGATTTACCAAACAAATATAGAGCAAATAAAGCAGGGGATGCAATCCTAGTCTCTGATAAAACAAACTTGAAACCAACAAAGATCAAAAGAGACAAAGAAGGGCATTACAGAATGGTAAAAGGATCAATGCAACAAGAAGAGCTAACAATCCTAAATATATATGCACCTAATAAAGGAGCATCCAGATACATAAAGCAACTTATTAATGACCTACAAAGAGACTTAAGACTCTCACACAATAATAGGGGGAGACTTTAACACTCCACTGCCATTATTAGACATATCAATGAGACAGAGAATTAACAAGGATATACAGGACTTGAACTCAGATCTGGAGCAAGGAGACCTAACAGACATCTACAGAACTCTCCACCCCAAATCCACAGAATATACATTCTTCCCTTCAGCACATCAGACTTACTCTAAAATTGACCACAAAATTGGAAGCAAATAACTCCTCAGCAAAAGCAAAAAAACAGAAATCATAATGACCAATCTCTCAGATCATAGTGCAATCAAATTAGAATTCAGGATTAAGAAACTGACTCAAAACCACACATGCAGAAACTGAACAACCTGCTCTTAAATGACTACTGGATAAATAATGAAATAAAGATAGAAATAAAGATGTTCTCTAAAACCAATGCAAATGAAGACAAAACATAGCAGAATCTCCAGGACATATTTAAAGTAGTATCCAGAGGGAAATTTATAGCACTAAATGCCCATATGAGAAGCAAGGAAACATATAAAATCAACATGCTATCATCAAAATTGAAAGAACTAGAGAAGCAAGATCAAACAAATTCAAAAGCTAGCAGAAGACAAGAAATAGTTAACTAAGATCAGACCAGAACTGAAGGAAATAGAGACCCAAAACACCCTTCAAAAAAAATCAATAAATCCAGGAGCCAGTTTTTGAAAAGATAAAGAAAACAGATAGACTGCTAGCCAGACTAATAAAAAAAAAAGAAGAGAAGACTTGAATAGATACAATAAAAAAGGTTAAAGGGGATATCACCACTGATTCCACAGAATCGCAAACTACCCTCAGAGATTACTATAAACAACTCTATGCACATAAATCAGTAAATCTAGAGGAAATGGATAAATTCCCAGACACTTACACACTCCCAACACTAAACCAGGAAGAAGTTGAATCCCTGGGGCTGAAGTTGAGGCAGCAATTAATAACCTACCAACCAAAAAAAGTCCAGGTCCAGATGGATTGACAGGTGAATTCTACCAGATGTACAAGGAAGAGCTGGTACCATTCCTTCTGAAGTTATTCCAAACAATACAAAAAGAGGGAATCCTCCCTAGCCTATTTAATGAGACTGACATCATACTTATACCAAAACGTGGTAGAGATACAACTAAAAAAGAAAATTTCAGGCCAATATCCATGATGAACATCAATGCAAAAATCTTCAATAAATACCAGCAAACTGATTGCAACAGCACATTAAAAAGCTTATCCATCATGATCAGGTCAGCTTCATTCTGGGGATGTGAGGCTGGTTCAACATCCTCAAATCTATAAATTTAATCCATCACATAACAGAACCAAAGAAAAAAACCCACAAGATTATCTCAACAGATGCAGAGAAGGCCTTCAACAAAATTCAACAGCCCTTTATGCTAAAAACCCTTAATAAACTAGGTATTGATGGAATGTATCTCAAAATAATAAAAGCTAATTAAGACAAACCCACAGCCAATATCATACTGAATAGGCAAAAACTGGAAGCATTCCCTTTGAAATATTCACTAGATGAGGGTGCTCTCCCTCACCATTCCTATTCAACAGAGTATTGGAAGTTCTAGACAGAGCAATCAGGCAAGAAAAAAAGATAAAGGGTATTCAGTTAGGAAAAGAGGAAGTCAAATTGTCTCTATGTGCAGATGATATGACTGTATATTTAGAAGAACCCATTGTCTAAGCCCAAAATATCCTTGGGATGATAAGCAACTTCAGCAAAGTCTCAGGATACAAAATCAATGTGCAAAAAACACAAGCATTCCTATATACCAAAAACAGACAAACAGAGAGCCAAATCATGAGCAAACTCCCATTCACAATTGCTAAAAAGAGAACAAAATATGTAGAAATACAACTAACAAAGGACATGAAGGACCTCTTCAAGAAGAACTACAAACCACTGCTCAAGAAAATAAGAGAGGTCACAAAAAGATGGAAAAACATTCCATGCTCATGGTTAGGAAGAGTCAATATCATGAAAATGGCCATACTGCCCAAAGTAATTTGGAGATTCAATGCTATCCCCATCAAACTACCATTGACCTTCTTCACAGGGAAAAAAACACCTTAAACTTCATATGGAACCAAAAAAGAGCCCGCATAGCCAAGACAATTCTAAGCAAAAAGAACAAAGCTGGAGGCATCACACTAACTGATTTCAAACAATATTACAAGGCTACAGTAATCAACACAGCATGGTAATGGTACCAAAACAGAGATATAGACCAATGGAACAGAACACAGGACTCAGAAGTCATGCCACACATGTACAACCATCTGATCTTCAACAAACCAGACAAAAAAAAGCAATGGGGCAAGGATTCCCTGTTTAATAAATGATGTTGGGAAAACTGGCTACCCATGTGCAGAAAGCTGAAACTTGACCCCTTCCTAACATATTATACAAAAATTAACTCAGGATAGATTAAAGATTTAAACATAAGACCTAACATGATAAAAACCCTAGAAGAAAGCCCAGGCAACACCATTCAGAACATAGGCATAGGCAAGGACTTCACAATTAAATACCAAAAGCAATGGCAACAAAAGCCAAAGTAGACAAATGGGATCTAATTAAATTTAAGAGCCTCTTCACAGCAAAGGAACAATCAGTAGAGTGAACTGGCAACCAATAGACTGGGAAAAAAATTTTCAAGCTACCCATCTGACAAAGGGCTAATATCCAGAATCCCCAAAGAACTAAAACAAATATACAAGAAAACAAACAACCCTGCCAAAAAATGGGCAAAAGATATGAACAGACACTTTTCAAAAGAAGACATTTATGTGGCCAACAAACTGAAAAACGCTCATCATCACTGGTCATTAGAGAAATGCAAATCAAAACCACATTGAGATACTATCTCATGCCAGTTGGAATGACGATCATTAAAAAATCAGGAGACAACAGATGCCGGAGAGGATGTGGAGAAATGAGAACACTTTTACACTGTTGGTGGGAGTGTAAATTAGTTCAACCATTGTGGAAGACAGTGTGGTGATTCCTCAATGATCTAGAAATAGAAATACCATTTACCCAGCAAACCCATTACTGGTATATCCCCAAAGGATTATAAATCAATCTATTATAAGGACACATGCATATGTATGTTCATTGCGGCGCTATTTACAATAGGAAATACTTGGAACCAACCAAAATGCCCATCAAAGATAGACTGGATAAAGAAAATGTGGTACATATACACCATGGAATACTATTCAGCCATAAAAAAGGATGAGTAATGTCCTTTGCGAGACGTGGATGAATCTCGAAACCATCATTCTCAGCAAACTGACACAAGAACAGAAAACCAAATGCCGCATGTTCTCACTTATAAGTAGGTGTTGAGCAATGAGAATACATGGACACAGGGAGGGGAACATCACACACTGGGGTCTGCTGAGGGGTGGGGGGCTAAGGAAGGGATAACAAGGGGTGAGAAGTTTGGGGAGGGATAACATTAGGAGAAATACCTAATGTAGGTGACTGGGGGACGGAGGCAGCAAACCACCATGGCATGTGTATACCTGTGTAACATTACTGCAAGATCTGCACATACACCCCAGAACTTAAAGTAAAATTTTTTTTAAAAAGAGTCCAGATGAGAAATGATGGTAGCCTTGTCATAAAAAATTATACTAACTGATCAAGGCCACAGTGATTTCTCAGCCTCTAAATATATTTAACATGTTTAAGTCCATTTTTGCTTCTAATTAGAAACTTTGCATATATCTGTTTATATTCTCTTCACATTTGTTCATCATTGGAGTTTACAGTCACTCAGACCTGTATTGTTACTTTCTGAATAATATAAAATAGCTGTCTTTTACAGATGAGAAATAGGGAAACCTGGAAAGATTAGGAAACTTACTAAAGATCACTCAGGTAATTAGCATTAGCACCAGATTAAAATCCACACCTCTCTCCCAGGCATACTGCCTTTCCCACTATAGCATAATAATTCCATATTCTTAATTCGCATTCATGCTGGTAGGAGAAAACAAGATTTAGAATATATTTCCTCTAACTACATCACAAAGTTGTTAAGGGCATATTTGATTAAATTAAGTGATAATTATTTTTAAAAGAGTTGAATTTTAATTATTTTGATAGATAACTGGTATTTTCATTTGTTTTGTTTAAATATATTTTTATTTAATTTTCTTTTCTACCACTTTTATGTATACAAAATTCTCCGTGAACCAGTTTTATCCCATCCTCCCATGAAATTTCAGGTGGTAATATTAATTTTCCATGCCTTTTTAGTCATAAAATGTTCTCTTTCAAAAATTTAGACAATTTAGCTCTAGAAAAAAACCAAAATTCTAAATTCTTACAACTCTGCACTTCTTTTCTTCATTAATTTGCTTTTGCTTAAAATCTGGAAGCTTGCAGTGTGAAAGAGTATGTCTTTAGTTCTGTTCATAATCTGCCACTCACCACAGTCAAGCCAATGGGATGAGTGAAGCAGAAGATGATCAAAGTTGACTCTCTCTTATGTGACCATCTTAAGAAAATTCTGCCGGAAAATTTCAGGATTGTGATTCTTCCAATTAGTTATTTTCAACTTCTTCCTCACTTCTTAGATCACATCATGCCACCAGGAAGCCATCTGAGCATTTGAGACAGCCCTTTGTAAAGGCTTCTAGGACAGTTTCTTTCTCAGTGACCCACATCCAGGGGATGAAATATGCACCTCTGACCCCTAGGCACTAATTATGGGGCTACATCCTGGTGCAGCCCAGCTTCTGACTCTGCTCTCCTGTCTCAGGTCACCTAGCCACAAACTCTCACATCATTCTCATGCTCCCCAAATTACAGCAAACGTGAATTGATCTTTGAATTATCCCCTCAATGTCCCCTGCACTAAAGTACCCCTACTCACTCCAAAGCACAACTCCTTCCAATCTCCCCAAATAAATCAGTTATTATAGTTGGAACTGGACATTTCTAATGCTGGAAAGACAGGTTTCTAAAAGCTTTTAACTATGAGCTGTACAGGGATGGTCTAGTGACTCACTTTGAAATTTTAAGTACTAGTACCCGTATTGCTTTTTTTTTTTTTTTTTGGTGGTTATGATTTAGTAAGTTAGTGAGTAGCTTAGTTGTTTTTAAAGAAAAAAAAGGAGAGAAGGAGAGGAAGAAAGAGGAAGAAAAAGAGGGAGAGAGAACAGGAATGTTGCTTAATTCTAAGAATGGTTATTAATAATGGCTGATCAATATTTTGTGTATTGAAAGTGGAGAATGTATATTTTGCTTATTTAAAGTGGAGAGCGCTATACATATTTATTAAGTTTACTTGTTCCAGATCTGAATTCAAGTCCTGGATATCCTTATTCATTTTCTGTCTCGTGGAGTCTAAATCTCTTTATGGGTCTTGTGTATCTGGGTGTTAGGATCTTTAGGTCTTATTGTTGCATTGATCCTTTTACCACTGTATCTTTGTTGCTTTGAAATCTATTTTATAAAATGCGAGAATTGCAACTCCTGCTTTTTGTTTCTTTATTTTTGCTCTCCATTTGATTGGTAAATCTTTCTCCAATCCTTTGTTTTGAGTCTTGGTGTATCTTTGGATATAAAATGGGTCTGGATGTAGTATACCGTTAGGTTTTGGCTGTATCTCTTGATTGGGGGATTTAGTCGATTTAAATTTAGGGTTACTGCCATTTGATGTTAACTGGCTATTTTATCCATTCGTTGATGTAAATTCTTTTTTCATGTTGATGTTCTTTAGTTTTTAGTACATTTTTAGAAAGGCTACTACTGGTTGTTCCTTTCTCTGTGTAATGCTTCTTTCAAAAGTTCTTGTACAGTCGGCCTGGTGGTAATAAAATCTCTGAGTACTTGCTTGTTCATAAAAGATTTTATTTTTCCTTCAATTGTGAAGGTTAATTTCACAATTAAGCTCTTGATCTTGGAATTTCAGGTCAGTTTATGAATCTCAGTCTAAAATCCTATTGTGTAATATAATTATGTTAGCTGGCCCTTCCAGAGTGATTCCTGTATGTCAGGCACTTTGCTAAGCATGCTCTAAGTGCATTACCTCATTTATTATTTATTTCAAATTTATTTTTTTAACGGTCTTACTATAAATCCCACTTTACCAGTTGAGAAATCAAAGTCCTGAAGAGGTAAAGAACCTCCAGGCAGCACAGCTAGTGACAGGCAAGACCATTTGAATTTAACTCCAGCCAGCTGGGGTTTAAAGCCCAAGTACCTAACCACTATGCCTAAGGCCTCTCTGATCAGGTGAATGAAAAATAATAGGAAAGTATAAGAATAAGGAAAATTTCTAACAATAAGATTTGACATTTTAGAGGAATCCTGCACTCTCTTGGTTTCCCATTGATGGATTCTAATAAGCAAATAGAAAAATTAACACAGCAAGACTTAAAAGTTAACATGACTTTATATGGACTTTTTCCTGACACAAAGCCAAAAAAGAATTACCTTCATATTTATTTCAAATTCTAAAAATAAAATACTGTAAAACTTGATTTTAAATTCAACTGACTTTATAAGGAGTTTCGTATTACTATCCAAATTCCCAGTGTGAAATGAATAAATACCAAGTCAGAATCACCCACATTTCTATCAATAAATAAAATTTTAAACTGGCACTTTTTAATGCTATTACCTTTGAGTTTTAGAATATTTCAGACCTAATCAGCTGGACCAAGGTAATGAACAAATCTTATGACAAAAGGCTATGGACATTTTTATTTGGTCAGCAGTTTCTAAATTAAAGCCTGCTGGGAAGCTAAACTTCCTGTCTTATTTACTTCAGCTTTGAAGGCTGCCCAAGAAGACAGCTCTAACTTTTGATAACCATATATTTTCCCCTAGAAATTTTCCAGTTTTATCCAAATTGTACCAGAAAAAGCAATTACTGGGTCAAGTTACATAGGCCAAAGAGCAAAATTACAGCTATGACTGTAATGACTGAACCTCAATGTTTTCATATGTGTTTAGACTAGATTACTAACCTTAGAAAATTGTATAAGAAATATAAGCATAGGCCAGGTGCAGTGACTCACGCCTGTAATGTCAGACCTTTGGGAGTCTGAGGTGGGTGGATAATGAGGTCAGGAGATCGAGACCATCCTGGCCAACATGGTGAAATCCTGTCTCTACTAAAAATACAAAAATTAGTGGGCATCGTGGCAGGTGCCTGTAGTTCCAGCTAATCCAGAGGCTGAGGCAGGAGAATTGCTGGAACCCAGGAGGTGGAGGATGTAGTGAGCTGAGATTGTGCCACTGCACTTCAGCCTGGCAACAGAGCAAGACCCTGTCAAAAAAGAAAAAGAAAGGAAGAAAAGAAAGAAAAGAAAAAAGAAAAGTATAACACTATTCAGATAACCTAAGAATATAAGCATATAACCTAAGAATTTAAGCATATAAACATGACACATTTACCATATCTCAAAGGATTCCAGAGCACTCTTGAATTATTTAGTATTTTATAGCATAATAAAGTATGCAATCAAATTTTCAAATAACCTTTTAAAATAGGAAGATTTATTTTTTAATAGACGGAGTCTCATTCTATAACCCAGGCCAGAGTGCAGTGGTGAGATGTTGGCTCACTGCAACCTCCACCTCCTAGGTTCAAGCACTATTCTTGCTTCAGTCTCTTGAACAGCTGAGATTACAGATGCATGTCACTATACCCAGCTAATTTCTGTATCATTAGTAGAGACAGGGTTTCACCATGTTGTCCAGGCTGCTCTCAAACTCTGGATCTCAAGTGATCCACCTGCCTCAACCTTCCAAATTGCTGGGATTACAGTAAATACTTTTATAACAGTTGATTTGGTAACTAACAGTATTCACAAATCTTTATTTCAACATATTCTCTTGCGTTCTTAGACTTGAACTTGACCAAACTTTTATTAAGTAGAAATATTAAAAATAATTAAAAACTTAATCTAGGGTTATCACATTTAAAATTTTAATATACATTCATATAATGTCACTAAGTAAAACAAGCATATTAAAATGAATAACGAAATCTGATTTGTAAGATAAATTTAATGAAACATATATCTAAATAAGACTGTCTACATATGCCCATGCAAAAAAAAACCATTTTGAAATTTTTTTTAATTTCAAGCCTATGTAGAAAGAATAAACACATTTTCTGTAGCTAACAGTACTCCAAGTGACTATTCCTTGCTATGTCCAACAAAACTGTGAATGTTATCAAACATGTCCCAACAATTTTTTCCATTTTCTTAACACTGGCTTCTGGTAAAATGACTATCTAATAAGCGACTGATCATGTGTACTGAATGAATGAACATGATCTTTTCTACTCTACCTACCCCTAGATTACCTGCCCAAATTGTAAGTGACCTGCAATAACTTATTGCATATCTTTAGAGGGGAAACTGAATTTTGGCTTTCTACAGAATTGCACCATTCCAAAGTATACAAAAATATATACATATTTTTTCATATGATTTATTCTCTATTTAGCAAAAATAACTTCTTGTATAATTCTCTTCTTAAGGATTATAATCCTAAAGAATCTTTTTAAATGTTTCCTCATTTCATGAATTATTCATACTGATATACCTATTTATTTAAGCATAGCATGCCATCTATTCTATAAAAATACATTTTCCTTCTTCTTTTTTTTTTTTTTGAGACAGAGTTTCGCTCTTGTTACCTAGGCTGAAGTGTGCAATGGCGTGATCTTGGCTCACCACAACCTCCGCCTCCTGGGTTCAAGCAATTCTCCTGCCTCAGCCTTCCGAGTAGCTGGGACTGCAGGTGTGTGCCACCATGCCCAGCTGATTTTTGTATTTTTAGTAGAGACAGGGTTTCACCATGTTGATCACAATGGTCTCTATCTCTTGACCTCGTGATCCACCTGCCACGGCCTCCCAAAGTGCTGGGATTATAGGCATTAGCCACCGCACCTGGTCACATTTTCTTTCTTCTTAAGAGAAACATTACTCATTTTGCACAACAGCAATGAGGAAACATTCAAATATGGCTTGAATGTAGGGGATTCTTTGAGTTCTCTTTGGATCATCTCACCATTTTGCAATAGAAAATAAATGAATGTGTCAATCTATGTTTTGATAAATATCCAAAATTATTTAACAATTATTATATATTCTTTCAGGAGTAGGGGTGAGAAACGTAAGAAATTACTGACTACTTGATTTTAAGGAGACTGGATCCAAGACAGCCAAATAGGAACAGCTCTGGAGTGCAGTTCCCAGCAAGAATAATGTAAAGGGTGAGTGCTGACCACATTTCCAAAAAAGTTTTCACTGCCCACAGACCAGAAGGTTCCTGGGCCAAAAAGCACCACAAATTTTCAGCATGGCTGGTGCCACAGGTAGGTGCACAGAAATGCACACAAAGCTGGGCAGCCATTTAAAATGGTGCCTGGAACACCTGGGAGACACAGCCATCCATTCAACTGAAAGGGAGGGGGCAGAGATAGGGAGCCAGGTGATATGGCTCTGCCAGTACCGCCCCCACAAAACAAGCAATCTGAAGCTCTGGATTAAGAGTTTGGCAGCAAGTGTAGCTGGACCCAGGATGGTCCAGCTCAGTGCAGGGAAGGACACATCAGTGACTACCAAGGCAGTCCGCCAATACTGAGACAGTTCACACAGCAGCTGGGAAAAGCCTGTGGCAACTCAGCAATGCCTCTGCTAGCAGACTTTGAATAGAATACTCCATGCAGGGCAGGGCATCTATGAAAAAAGGCAGCAGCACCTCAGGAACTTATAAATAAAGCCAACCTTCCTAAACCAGAGCACCCGTGAAAAGAGGTGGTTATGAGTTTTGCTACAGCAGGCTTAAAGGTACCTGCCCGGCGGCTCTGCGCAGAATGGAGCTTCCAGCACAGCACTTGAGCTTCTATAAGGGACAGACTGTCTCCTCAAGCAGCTCCCCAACCCTGCATACCCAAAGAGAGACACCTCATAAAGGAGAGCTCAGGCCAACATCTGGCAGGCACCCTTCTGGGACGAAGATACCAGAAGAAGAAACCAGCAGCAAACCTCACTACTCTGTAGCCCCTGCGGATGATCCACAGGCAAGCAAGGTCTGGAGTGGACCTCCAGCAGTCCTGCAGCAGAGGGGCCTGACGGTTAGAAGGAAAACTAAGAAACAGAAAGAAATAGCTTCAACATCAACAAAAAGGATGTCTACTCAGAGACCCCATCCATAAGTCACCAACTACAAAGACCACAGGTAGATAAAACCACTAAGATGGGAAGAACCCAGTGCAAAAAGGATGAAAACACCAAAAACCATAATGCCTCTCGTCCGCCAAGGTATCACAACTCCTCACCAGCTAGGGATCAAAGATGGATGGAGAATGAATCTGATGAATTGACAGAAACAGGCTTCAGAAAGTGGGTAATAACAAACTTCTCAGAGCTAAAAGAACATGTGCTAACCCAATGCAAAGAAACTAAGAACCTAGGGAAAAGGTTAGATGAGACGCTAACTAGAATAAACAGCTTAGAGAAGAATACAAACGACTTGATGGTGCTGAAAAACACAGTACAAGAACTTCATTAAGCATACACAAGTTTCAACAGCTGAATCAACCAGGCAGAAGAAAGGATATCAGAGATTGAAGATCAACTCGATGAAATAAAACGAGAAGGCAGGAATAGAGAAAAAAGAGTGAAAAGAAATGAACAAAGCCTTAATAAACATGGGAGTATGTGAAAAGACCTAATCTATGTTTGATAGGTGTACCTGAATGTGATGGAGCATGAATCCAAGCTGGAAAACACTCCTTAGGATATTATCCAGGAGAAATTCCCCAACCTAGCAAGGCAGGCCAATATTCAAGTCCAGGAAAAACAGAGAACACCACAAAGATATTTCTCAATAAGAGCAACTGAAAGGCACATAATCATCAGATTCACCAGGGTTGAAAAAAGGAAAATATGCTAAGGGCAGACAGACAGAAAGACCAGGTTACCTACAAAGGGAAGCCAATAAGACTACAGAGAATCTCTCAGCAGAAACCCTACAAGCAAGAAGAGAATGGGGGCCAACAGTCAACATCCTTAAAGAAAAATTGTGCAACCAAGAATTTCACATCCAGCCAGACCACTTCATAAGGGAAGGAGAAATAAAATCCTTTATGGACAAGCAATTGCAGAGAGATTTTGTTACCATCAGCCCTGCTTTACAAGAGCTCCTGAAGGAAGTGCTAAATATGGAAAGGAACAACCAGTACCAGACACTCCAAAAACATACCAAATGATAAAGACCACTGACACAATGAAGAAACTGCATCAACTAATGGGCAAAACAACAGCTAGTATCAAAATGGCAGGATAAAATTCACACATAACGATATTAACCTTAAATGTAAAGGTGCTAAATGCCCCAATCAGAAGACAGAGAATGGCAAATTGGATAAAAAGTCAAGACCCACAGGTGTGCTGTATTCAGGAGACCCATTTCACGTGCAAAGACACACATAGACTCAAAATAAATGGATCCAGGAAGATTTACCAAACAAATATAGAGCAAATAAAGCAGGGGATGCAATCCTAGTCTCTGATAAAACGAACTTGAAACCAACAAAGATCAAAAGAGACAAAGAAGGGCATTAAAGAGTGGTAAAAGTATCAATGCATCAAGAAGAGCTAACTATCCTAAATATACACACACCCAATACAGGAGCACCCAGGTACATAAAGCAACTTCTTAATGACCTACAAAGAGACTCAGACTCCCACACAATACTAGTGGGAGACATTAACACTCTACTGTCAATATTAGACATATCAACAAGACAGAAAATTAACAAGGATATCCAGGACTTGAACTCAGATCTGGACCAAGTGGACCTAATAGACGTATACAGAAATCTCCACCCCAAATCCACAGAATATACATTCTTCTCAGCACTGCATTGCACCTACTCTAAAACCAACTACATAATCAGAAGTAAATCACTCCTCAGCAAATGCAAAAGAATGGAATTCATAACAAACAGTCTCTCAGACCACAGGGCAATCCAATTAGAACAAAGAATTAAGAAACTAACTCAGAACCACACAACGTCATGGAAACTGAACAACCCACTCCTGAATGTCAACTGGAAAAACAATGAAATGAAGGCAGAAATAAAGATGTTCTTTGAAACCAAACAGAACAAAGACACAACATACCAGAATCTCTGGGACACATTTAAAGCAGCGTCCAGAGGGAAATTTATAGCAATAAATGTCCACCAGAGAAGCAAGGAAAAATCTAAAATCGACACCCTATAGTCAAAATTGAAAGAACTAGAGGAGCACGATCAAAAAAACTCAAATCTAACAGAAGACAAGAAATAACTAAGATCACAGCAGGACTGAAGGAGATGGAGTCACAAACCCTTCAAAACATCAATAAATCCAGGAGCAGGTTTTTTGAAAAGCTCAGACAGACCACTGCCAGATTAATAAAAAAGGGAGAAGAATCAAATAGATGCAATAAAAAATGAAAAGGGAATATCACCACCGATTCTATAGAAATACAAAATACCATCAGAGATTACCACAAACAACTCTACGCACATAAACCAGTAAACCTAGAAGAAATGGATAAATTCCTGTACACTTGCACCCTCCTAAGCCTAAACCAGGAAAAAGCTGAATCCTTGAACAGACCAATTAACAAGAGCTGAAGTTGAGGCAACAATTGATGGCCTACCAACTAAAAAAAGTCCAGGTCCAGATGGGTTCACAGCTGAATTCTACCAGACGTACAAAGAGGAGCAGGTACCATTCCTTCTGAAACTATTCCAAAAAATACAAGAAGAGGGAATCCTTCCCAAATCATTTTATGGGACTAACATCATCCTTATATCAAAACCCAGCAGAGACTCAACAAGAAAAGAAAACTTCAGGCCAATATTCATGATGAACACTGAGGCAAAAATCCTCAATAAAATACTGGCAACCCAATTGCAACAGCTCATCAAAAAGCTTATCCATCGCAATCAAGCAGGCTTCATTCCGGGGATTCAAGGCTGGTTCAACATACACAAGTCTATAAACATAATCCACCACATAAACAGAACCAAAGAAAAAAACCACATGGTCATCTCAACAGATACACAGAAGGCCTTTGACAAAATTCAACAGTTGTTTATGTCAAAAACTCTCAATAAACTAGGTATGGAATGAACATATCTCAAAATAATAAAAGCTATTTAAGACAAACATACAGCCAATATCATACTGAATGGGCAAAAGTTGGAAGCCTTCCCTTTGAAATCTGGCACTAGACAAGGATGCCCTCTCTCACAACTCCTACTCAATATAGTATTGGAAATTCTAGACAGAACAATTATGCAAGAAAAAAATAATAAAGGGTGTTCAATTAGGAAAGGAGGAAGGCAAACTGTCTCTATTTGCAGACAACATGATTGTATATTTAGAAGACCCTATTGTCTCAGCCCAAAATCTGCTTAAACTGATAAGCACCTTCAGCAAAGTCTCAGGATACAAAATCAGTGTGCAGAAATCACAAGCATTTCTATATGGAAATAACAGAGTAACAGAGAGCCAAATCATGAGCAAACTCCCATTCACAATTGCTACAAAGAGAACAAAATATGTAGAAATATAACTAAGAAAGGATGTAAAGGACCTCTTCATGGAGAACTACAAACCAGTGCTCAAGGAAATAAGAGAGGACACCAACACATGGAGAAACATTCCATGCTCATGGTTAGGAAGAATCCATATCATGAAAATGGCCATACTGCCCAAAGTAATTTCTAGATTCAATGCTGTCCCCATCAAGCTACCTATGACCTTCTTCACAGAACTGGAAGAAACCACCTTAAACTGCATATGGAACCAAAAGAGAGACTGCATAGCCAAGAAAATCCTAAGCAAAAAGAACAAAGATGGAGGTGTCATGCTACCTGACTTCAAACTATACTACAAGGCTACAGTAATCCAAACTGCAGGGTACTGGTACCAAAACAGAGATATAGATCAATGGAACAGAACAGAGGCCTCAGAGGCAATGCCATACATCTACAACCATCTGATCTTTGACAAACCTGACAAAAACAAGCAATGGGAAAAGAATTCCCTGATTAATAAATGGTGTTGGGGAAACTGGCTGGCCATGTGCAGAAAGCAGAATGCAGGACCCCTTCCTGACACCTTACACTAAAATTAACTCCAGATGTATTAAAGACTTACACATAAGACCTAACACCATAAAAATCATAGAAGAAAACCTAGGCAAAACCATTCAGGACATAGGAGTAGGCAAGGACTTCATGACTAAAACACCAAAAGCATTGGCAACAAAAGCCAAAATAGGTAAATGTGACCTAATTAAACTCCAAAGCTTCTGTGCAGCAAAAGAAACAATCATTAGAGTGAACTGGCAACCAACAAAATCGGAAAAAAATTTTTGCAATCTACCCATCTGACAAAGGGCTAATATCCAGAATCCACGAAGAACTAAAACAGATTTACAAGAAAAGACATATATAGGGCCAACAAACATGAAAAAATGCTCATCATCACTGATTATTAGAGAAATGCAAATCAAAACCACATTGAGATAACAGCTCATGCCAGGTAGAATAGCGATCATTAAAAAATCTGGAGACAACAGATGCTGGAGAGGATAAAGAAGAACACTTTTACACTGTTGGTGGGAATGTAAACTAGTTCAACCATTATGGAAGACAGTGTGGTGCTTCCTCAAGGACCTAGAAATAGAAATTCCTTTTGACCCAGCAATCCCATTACTGGGTATATACCCAAAGGATTATAAATCATTCTAATACAAAGCACATGCAAACGTATGGTAACAGTGGAACTGTTTACAATAGCAAAGACCTGGAACCAACCCAAATGCCCATCAAGGATAGACTGGACAAGGAAAATGTGGCATATATACACCATGGAATACTATGCAGCCATTAAAAAGGATGAGTTCATGTCCTTTGCAGGGACATGGATGAATCTAGAAACCATCATTCTCAGCAAACTGACACAAGAACAGAAAATCAAACACCGCATGTTCTCACTCCTAGGTGGATATTGGACAATGAGAACACATGGACACAGGGAGGGGAGCATCACACACTGGGGTCTGTTGCAGGGGAGCAAGGGAGGGACAGCAGGGGAATGTGAAGTTTGCAAAGGGATAACATGGGGAGAAATGCCAGAGGTAGGTTACGCAGGGAGGGAGGCAGCAAACCACATTGCCATGTATGTATCTATGCAACAATCCTGCATGATCTGCACATGTACCCCAGAACCTAAAATACAGTTTAAAAAAAAAAAAGAAATTACTGACTATGTAGGGTTAATTCATGAGTATGTTGGTTAAAGTTTTATCAAGAATCATATATAGTATTTTATTCATTAATGGGACCTAGTTAGAATTATATTTTTGATTTATATACAGTAGCTAACACTATTTTCTTATTTAATATAAAATAACTGAAGCAAAAATAAATAGACTTTCATTCTACTGGATTAAAAAGAAAAATGAGCAATAAACCAGGTTTCTAAAAAATATCAGTTAGTGGCCAGGTGCGGTGGCTCACGCCTATAATCCCAGCACTCTGGGAAGCCGAGGTGGGTGGATCACGAGGTCAAGAGATCGAGACCATCCTGGTCAATGAGGTGAAATCCCGTCTCTACTAAAAATACAAAAATTAGCTGGCCATGGTGGTGCGCGCCTGTAGTCCCAGCTACTCGGGAGGCTGAGGCAGGAGAATTGCTTGAACTCAGAAGGCAGAGGTTGTGGTGAACCAAGATCCTGCCATTGCACTCCAGTCTGGGTAACAACAGCGAAACTCCGTCTCAAAAAAAAAAAAAATTCAGTTTGCATTTTTGATGGACAGGCACCAAGGCTGGGGTCCACCCTAATAAAGCTGAACCACCATCCAGGAAGACAGATTGTTACAATTGCTGCAATACAGATGACAAGTAAGACCGAATATACTCCCATTGACAACTTGATAACTAAAAATCAAACAACCAAACATGAGACTCCAGCAGCAGTCTAGACATGGTCTAAGAAAAGTTGTCAAGATTATTTTCCTTTCTAGCTAGTTATGGTAAGAAACAATAAATATCTTGCAAGACAAGATAGTGTACAGCATGACTGAAGCTGCTCCCTTAGTTTCTTACTCGGTATACTACACCCAGTAAACAGTCCTTTCTTACTGTATTCTAGGTTCATATTTTTTCACTGAACCAAGTGGGAAATCTAGATGGATTAGTTAAATGGAATTTCTCAAACTACTAAAGGAGCTATTGTGCATCACTTCCACATATCAGATATACAAAATTACTTAATGATTTAATTACACCTTATTTTTCCAAGTATGTTTAGCTAATTACAACAATTATAATAGAGCCTCGAGTATTTTCACAAGCACTTTGATATTCAAAATGTAACATAAAGACTACCTTCTTTCGTGTCATTTGGGATATCTGTTAATAAAGCATATTTGACTCACCTCAATCCGACTGGGTCAGAATCTTACATGGTGGAGACACGCAAACTGCATGTTTCATACATTTTATCCCATTTTATTTATCTATTTACAAGTAAGCTTATCAGGAAATTATTATGCATTATGTAGTGAATTAATAACTGAGAATTATTGCTATGGGACAGTGGCTTTCAATCTTGTTGTCTAATCACAATAAAAATACAGTTTATATTAGGGACCAGTATATACAGAAAAAAAAACAAAATTTCACAGAATACTTGCCTCTGGTGCAATTTTATATTTGCTATTCCCTCATTTTATTTTTGTGTTTATCTTATTCATTAACCTATTGGTTCACAACAGGAAGATTGAAAAACACTATTTAACAAAGGTAAACATTGTGATTTTGTATTCTTCAAGTATTCATAAATCTATAACTTTCTATCCCTATAATTCTATTCTAAAATATGAGTAGATTCATCATATTCTACATATGGGTGAATTCATCCCCTCTATTTCAAACAGATGTTCTAATACATCATCACTGCTTATGACAAGATTAGCTAACCATTCCTAGATTTCACAATATATCCCAGACCTATAACTGCAAAGTTGAGCCAGTTCTGAATCAGGGGAACACATGCTCCACAATTCAATGAATCCAGTGGAATCTTACCATTCATATCAACAAATTCCTTCAAGGATATATGGAAATGTGCTTGGTTCCCCTGTTTCAGTAATTCAAATCAAGAAAAACCTGATAAACTGATGATGTAATTAACACATTAGTTTTCCTAGCAAGTAAAGATTAAAAATATATCACTGAAATTCATTGATGGGTGTCAGGAAGTTAAGACAAGGCAGATCAAGCAGGGAACTAAGACAAAACCATCCAACCAGCCAAGAAAACTTCAGTAATCCATGGAGAGCAATTACTGAAACATGGAGACTGACATCAGCAGTGAGGCATCATCAAAGTTACCGACGTGAAGACTTTATTGCATTTCTAGCTAGTTAGGATAGTAAGTCTTTATGTGACAGCATATGAGCCACACTACTGAATAAAAGTTAATTGGGCACAGCATGAGACTAACCCTAGCACAACTGCTCACCAAATTAATAAGTCTCCTTTAAGCCTCCACTTTGAATTCTTGCAGATCAATTGTATTTGAAGAAATGCAACTTACGATTTTTACATGCTGCCACTTAATTATACTAACTAAAGAGAAAAGATCCATTAACATCTGGAAATTAATTTTCTTCTTTGAACATAAAAGCTACTTTCCTAAAGTCATTCTTTCCTCATTTAAAAAAAGAACTCATTAATCAAAAAGATTTGTCTTATCTTTGGACTAGTATCTATGCACTGGGAAGATAGCAGTGAACACGGCAAATACACTGTCATGGGATGTACAAGATATCTTATTTTTACTTACTTTATATACACATGTTCAAATGGCCTAAATAATTTTACAATTTACATATAATTTAATCACCTGTTCTCACAAAGACTACATGAATTGCGGATCAGCTTCTTTTAGAATACAATTATGCCTGCTGGGATTAACCTGGTTGACTTTTTATTTCGGCTTAATTACCTTTCTTGACATCTGTCTTGATCACGCACTCTCTACCTCTTCCGTCCTAGTACTATCATATACTTTTCTCTTATTCTTTCAAAAGTCAAGTTCTTTTGGAATTATCATCATGCATACCCACCCATTGATTACGGAAAGGATTCACCTTTGTTTAGTCCTCATGAGATGATCTGACACTCTTACATTTCATCATAATTTCACTGTTTTCTGATAAAAATCATGCTACAAGTCTATACTACCTCATCCTAACTCAGATATTCCATATTTACCCTTATCATATTTAACATATCTATAAGATAAACCGGATACAGCAAGACATTTATTTTTGGGAGGTAGAAGCAGTGAAAGAGCAGAATTATTAGAGAAAGTAACTTATGTCCAGAGGCTATTTTCATTTTAAATGTGACTAACGTAGAAGGGCAAAGAAAGAATGCATGACATACATTTTTTTATGCTGTCACAGGGTCAGTCGGGGTAAGTTTAACTAACAGGAGACGGGGAAAACCACAATCACTGGAATATGAGGTATACAATATAGGGCAGGTGACTGAGGTTCAACTTTACAGACAGGCACGTAGTTTGAGGAAGTCACTAGGATTCGTTCTTAGTAAAAAGACAAAGATACTTAAAGATTAGAGAGAACATAAAAGATTAGCCTAACACCAGAACTACTGGGGAGCTGATGCACTTGGTGGCAGTTTTAAAGTAAATACCCCAGAATCTTTTCTGCTAAGCAAACATACTCCTCTCCTCCAGTCTCGATGGGAACTATGTCAAGACAAGGAACCCAAGTGGGCCTAGGTTCAAACAAAGAAAGATTTAGTGGGAAATGATTATATGGTACCAATATACTCTGTAATTTTACATAAGTATAAATATATTTGAATAAACTCTATTGAGTAATAATGATTTTGTTCAAATAACAGTTGTACAAGTTACAGAAGGAGATAAATTTAAATAAAGAATATTTCTTATTATTGTTAAGTACTGTCATCGTTAAAGCATACTTTTCTTTAAGGCGTCATAAAACAAAGGCTGTTGCACAATGTATTCATAGTGATAATCATATACCCTCGTTAGCTCATTTTTGGCTGGCTGCCAATTGAAGTGATAATTGTACACAGCATTCCTTGCTCCTCACTCTAACATGATCCTTTTATTCAGAATATTTGCAGTCAAATTTCTCCTGCTAGGAAAAGTAATTCTGCAGGCTCACATCCAACTTCATTACTATGCTACCTATTCACAGCCACATCACTGACAGAATTACCTCACAAAATTGACAAACATGCTTTCTAACTAAACTAAGCTAAATATGACTTCCTTAAAGAGAGGGTTCTCAGGGAGGCAGAGGTTGCAGTGAGCCAAGATTGCACCATTGTACTCCAGCCTGGGCATTAAGAGCAAAACTTCATCTCAAAAAAATAAAGATTAAAAAGGGATCAATGAAACAAGAAGAGATAACTATCCTAAATATATATGCACCCAATACAGGAGCACCCAGACTCATAAATCAAGTTTGTACAGACCTACAAAGAGACTTAGACTCCCACACAATAATAGTGGACCCTACTGTCAATATTAGACAGATCAATGAGACAGAAAATTAACAAGGATATTCAGGACTTTAACTCAGCTTTGGATCAAGCAGACCTAATAGACACCTAAAGAAATCTCCACCCCAAATCCACAGAATATACATTATTCTCAGCACTACATCACACTTATTCCAAAACTGACCACATAGTTGGATGTAAAACACTCCTCAGCATATGCAAAAGGACAGAAATCATAACAAACTGTCTCTCAGACCACAGTGCAATCAAATTAGGACTCAGGATTAAGAAATTCACTCAAAATCACACAACTACATGGTAACTGAACAAAATACTCCTGAATGACTACTGGGTAAATAACAATATTAAGGCAGAAATAAATAAGTTCTTTGAAACCAATGAGAACAAAGGTACAACATACCAGAATCTCTGGGACATAGCTAAAGCAGTGTTTAGAGGGAAATTTATAGTACTAAATGCCCACAGGAGAAAGCGGGAAAGATCTAAAATTGACACCCTAAAGTCACAATTGAAAGAACTAGAGAAGCAAGAACAAACAAATTCAAAAGCTAGCAGAAGACAAGAAACAACTAAGATTAGAGCAGAACTGAAGGAAATAGACACACACACACACACACACACACACACACACACACACACACACCTTCAAAAAATCAATGAATCCAGAAAGTGGATTTTTGAAAAGATTAACAAAACAGATAGACCACTAGTCAAACTGATAAAGAAGAAAAGTGAGAAGAATCAAACAGATACAAAAAAGAGTAATAAAGGTAAATTTTAAAGAAAATCTAGAAGAAATGGATAAATTCCTGGACACATACACCCTCCTAAGACTAAACCAGGATGAAGTCGAATCCCTGAATCGACCAATAACAAATTCTGAAATTGAGGCAGTGATTAATAGCCTACCAACCAAAAAAATCCAAGGATCAGACAGATTCACAGCCAAATTCTACCAGCAGTATGAAGAGGAGCTGTTACCATTCTTTCTGAAACTATTCCAAACAACAACAAAAAAGAAGGACCCATCCCTAACTCCTTTTATGAAGCCAGCATCATCCTGATACCAAAACCTGGCTGAGCTACAACTAAAAAAGATGATGACAGGCCAATATCCCTGATGAACACCAATGTGAAATCCTCAACAAAATACTGGCAAACCGAATCCAGCAGCACATCAAAAAGTTTATTCACCACAATCAAGTTGGCTTAATCCTTGGAAAGCAAGGCTGGCTTAATATACACAAATCAATAAATGTAATCCATCACATAAATGGAACCAATGACAAAAACACATGAATATTTCAATACCATGCAGAAAATGTCTTCAATAAAATGCTAAAAACTCTCAGTAAACTGGGTACTGATGAAATGTATGTCAAAATAATAAGAGCTATTTATGACAAACCCACAGCCAATATCGTATTGTGCTGAATGGGCAAAAGCCGAAAGTAATCCCTTTGAAAACCAGCATAAGATGAAGATGCCTTCCCTCACCACTCCTATTCAAAATGGTATTAGAAGTTCTGGCCAGTGCAATCAGGCAAGATAAAGAAATACAGAATATTCAAATAGGAAGATAGGACAATTTCTTTGCTGATGGACATGATCGTACATTTAGAAAACCCCATTGTTTTCAGCCCAAAATCTGCTTAAACTGATAAGCAACTTCAGCAAAGTATCAAGATACAAAATCAATGTGAAAAAATCACAAGCATTCCTATAATAGACAAATTATAATAGACAAATCATGAATGAATTCCCATTCACAAATGCAACAAAGAGATTAAAATATCTAGGAATACATCTTACAAGGGATGTAAAGGACCTCTTCAGAGAGAACTACAAACCACTGCTCAAGGAAATAAGAGAGAACACAAACAAATGGAAAACATTCCATGCTCATGAATAGGAAGAATCAATATTGTGAAAATGGTTATACTGCTCAAAGTAATTTACAGATCAATGCTATCCCCATCAAGCTACCATTGACTTTCTTCACAGAACTAAATAAAAAACTACTTTAAATTTTATATGAAACCAAAAAAAAAGGGCTCATGTAGCCAAGACAATCCTAAGCAAAAAGAACAATCTGGAGCCGTCATGCTACCTGACTTCAAATTATACTATAAGGCAATAGTAACAAAAACAGCACAGTATTGGTACAGAAACAGATAACAGACCAACAGAACAAAACTCAGGCCACAGAAATAATGCCACACATCTACAACCATCTGACCTTTGACAAACCTGACAAAAACAAGCAATGGGGAAAAGATTCCCTATTTAATAAATGGTGTTGGGAAAACTGTCTAGCCATATGCAGGAAGTTGAAATCGATGCCTTTCTTACACATTATACAAAAATTAACTCAAGATAGACTTAAATATAGACCTAAACGTAAGACCTAAAACCATAAAAACCCTAGAAGAAAATCTAAGCAATACCACTCAGGACATAGGCATAGGCAAAGACATCATGACTAAAACACCAAAAGCAATGGCAACAAAATCCAAAACTGACAAACATGATCTAATTATACTAAAGAGCTTCGGCAAGGCAAAGGAAATTATCATCAGAATGAACAGGCAACCTACAGAATGGGAAAAAAATGTTTGCAGTCTATCCATCTGACAAAGGGCTAATATCCAGAATCTACAAGGAACTTCAACAAATTTACAAGAAAAGAAACTAACAAGTGGGCGAGGATATGAACAGAAGCTTTTCAAAAGAAGACATTTATGTGGCCAACAAACATACACAAAAAAAAAAGCTCATTATCACTGGACATTAGAAAAATGTTGATCAAAACCACAATGAGATACAATCTCAGGCCAGTTAGAATGGCAATCAATAAAAAGTCAGAAAACAACAGATGCTGGAGAGGATGTGGAGACTATAGGAGGGCTTTTACACTGTTGATGGGAGTGCAAATAACTTCAACCATTGTGGAAGACACTGTGGCAATTCCTCAAGGATCGAGAACCAGAAATACCATTGAGCCAGCAATCCCATTACTGGGCATACACCCAAAGGATTATAAATCATTTATAGTAGTAACAGACACATCCACACATATGTTTATTGCAGCATGTTCACAACAGCAAAACTTGGAACCAACCCAAATGCCCATCAATGATGGACTGGATAAAGAAAATGTGGCACATATACACTATGGAATACTATGCAGCCATAAAAAAGGATGAGTTCATGTCCTTTGCAGTGGTATGGATGAAGCTGAAAACCATAATTCTCAGCAAACTAACACAGCAACAGAAAACCAAACGCCACATGTTCTCACTCATAAGTGAAAGTTGAACAATGAGAACACATGGACACAGGGAAGGGAACATCACAGACCAGGGTATGCAGGGGGTGTGGGGGCTAAGGGAGGGATAGAATTCGGAGAAATACCTAATGTAGATGACAGGTTGATGGGTACAGCAAATCACCATAGCACGTGTATACCTATGTAACAAACCTGCACATTTTGCACACATATCCTAGAACTTAAAGTATAATTTTTTAAAAAAGGGTTCTATGCATGTTCCAAATGTATAATTTAAGAGTATTACTTAAATAAACATGTATTTAAAACAACATATAGCTTCCAGATATTCCATACTCCCTCAGCTATCAAGTCCCAAAATAATTTCATTTTCATTTCTAGCCAAAAACCAATGCCTGAGTCCTTACTCCTACAAGATAAAACAAAACAAACACATCTTTGGTTAATAGGTAAAGTAATGGCAACAGCTTAATCAAGAATATTCTATCCAAATCAACCTCTGCACACTACATTTTTATTAACAAATATAAAAGAGCAGTAATAACCCATGTACAAATACCTTTATTTTGACAAGTTGAAAACAACAGATGATGTGTTTCAACTTGCAGAAAGGAAATCCTATACACAGACACAGATGCTTAGTAGAAATTAAGTATGAATTCTGCTATGAAGAAAGATTATTATCTGTTTTTTTAAAATTGTGGTTCTTATAGAGTACCACTTTAAATTTTCTGACTGCAACAAATTTGAAAGACACAGAGTTGAAAACTGCAGCTGGGCAACAAATTTGAAAGACACAGAGTTGAAAACTGCAGCTGGGAGAAAAGCTGCCATAGATATTTAAAAGCATACATCAAGAGTAAACAGCCATCACATGCAAACCAAACTACTCACTATCCAAGGTGTTAATAGCTTTTAGAGCTGTAACGTTCTGATTTGGATAAAGTGATACTGCTGATTTTATTTTTCTGGGGCAATTTTCCCTTCTTATGTGGAAAATGGATAGAGTAGGAAGGTAGATCTGGAATAAAATTAAAGTGTTCTTAAGGGGAGCAATTAAAACCAGTTAAAGTGTATTTAACCCTTAAAGGTATTAATACCGATCACCATATGTAATAGATTAATTACTGGGAGAATTTCAGCATAAAGTTGAAATTTTGGGTGTACCTGTATTTTAATCTAAATCCATCTGAGCCTGTTTATAAGATTAGAGTTAAAATGTAGTGCTAAAGAAATAATTAGAGGTTAGGGAGGGAAGTGATACTTTGCAGGACCCTACCTCTCAGATATAATCTGGAGAGCAACATCACTGTGTATTTTTTTTCTCTTGTCGTAGAATACAGCTCTACCCCTTGCCCTCCCACACCAATTAGGGAATTTGAAAGACCAGGTAAAGGGCAGCTAACAGCTATCCTTGTTTTAGTAGACACAATCTTGGTTCTTGCAAGTACAAACCTTGTTAATTCATGCTGAGGGCTGGGATGAGATTCTTCCATGCTCTTGTATGAGACTGATAGCATTTGTAGTTTTGTCATGAATTGATTAAGATTTTCAGAGACGACATTTTCATCCCTGTGACCTCAAACTTCTTGCCTGAATCAGATCTTTCTTTTAGGAAGAAATCTCAAGATGGATGGGAGGCTGCCTCTCATCAGAGAATCTGAAGGAGGGCAGGTATTTCCTCTCCTGGCTTCTTGGCAGCTGCAACACAGGCGCATGATATAAAAGTACTCAATAGAATGTTCCATCACAGGACTTTTAATCTGGAGTGAATGATGGTATAAATTATAGACAGAATTAATTTCAACAGTGGTGGCAAGAGCTTCAGTGTTTTCATGGCAGTGCTGCTAGAATCTGGTACCAAACCTTGCTCCAAAGAAATGCAAATTAATACAATGTGATGCTTAAATCACCTTTACTCAACATTTTAGAAAGATAAACAGTTTTATGTATACTTTCATTAAATGTATCAAAATAGACCAGGTATGATATAGAAAAAAAAAAAGACAAAAGTTCAACAGGCTTAAAATAGTAGATCTTGATTTCTCTCTCAAGCTACATCTCCCTTATGGGCTGACAAGTAGTGACTCAGAAACCGAAGCTAAATGAGGAACCACCAATCTGATTGCTGCTGGTCATCATGGAAGAGGGGAAGCAAGCCTTTAGAAAGGGCCACACTGGCACTTAACGTAAAACACCCATCTCTTCTGATCTACATTCATTGGACAGACTAGTCACATGGCCTTTCCCAACTACAAGGCTGGCTAGGAAATTTGATCCTAACACGTATTTGGAAATAAAAGATGGAAATATTATACAAACTGTGAAAGAAAAATAAACCTTGGGGCCCCAATATCACTAAGCTAAAAGGAGAAGTCAAGCTGGAAACTGCTTAGGGAAAACCTGCCCATTCTATTCAGTCACCCCTCTGTTCACTGAGATAAACCCGTATCTGATTGCCTTATTTGGAAAGGCTAATCGAAACTCAAAAGAATGCAACCATTTGTCTCTTTCTACCTAAGACCTGGAAGCCCCCTCTCCACTTCAAGTTGTCCAGCCTTTGCCTTGAGTTGTCCCACCTCTGGACTGAACCAATGTACATCTTACACATATTGATGTCTCATGTCTCCCTAAAATGTATAAAACCAAACATGTGCCTCCCACCTCGGGCACACATCAGTAGGCACTCCTGAGGCTGCGTCACAGGCACATGTCCTCAGCCTTGAAAAATTAACTGAAACCTGTCTCAGATTTTGGGGGATCACAAAACAATATTAACTACTACCATAATTTTTGTTTCAACTTTTAAAGCTCTGGTGGGTTCCCTTGAAACTTTAAAACAAAAATCAATTGATTTTTTAAAGTTCAGTTTTGTCAACTTGGTTGCCACAGAAAGGCCAAAGGAAGTACCTCTCGATCTCTTTCCTATAAGCAGTCATTCTAATGACTCAATAAATGTAGATTTCTGTCCCACCTCAAGACATGGACCAGTAATCAGGATTCAGTACCTTCTTTGCTTTGAATTGACAGTGTTCTTGCCCACTCCAGAAGTGTAACTTCACCCAGTGGATCAGCTCTGAGTTATGTAGAGAAATCACAATGACATCCTATACATAATCAGTGGTCAGACAGCAAGTAATTCATCTCCTCATCTTTCGCTCAGTTCTCTAAAACTCCTGCTATCACTCTTGCTCATGACATCCGGCCCAAGGTCCAGAATAACAAAGGCATTTTAACTTCCTGTGAGAGTGGTTTGGACTACTGACAGGCTTGCTGAGCCAATAGAGACGAAAACAGCAGCACAGGTGTGAAGCCTCTGTTGACTTCATAGAAATCAAGAGTGGGGCCGGGCGCAGTGGCTCAAGCCTGTAATCCCAGCACTTTGGGAGGCCGAGGCGGGTGGATCATGAGGTCAAGAGATCGAGACCATCCTGGTCAACATGGTGAAACCCCATCTCTACTCAAAATACAAATAATTAGCTGGGCACGGTGGCGCGCGCCTGTAATCCCAGCTACGCAGGAGGCTGAGGCAGGAGAACTGCCTGAACCCAGGAGGAGGCACAGGTTGTACTGAGCCGAGATCGCGCCATTGCACTCCAGTCTGGGTAACGAGTGAAACTCCATCTCAAAAAAAAAAAAAAGAAATCAAGAGTCAAGAGAAAAATAAATAATTCCAAATAAATAAAGAGTACAGATAAAATAAAGAACAGATATTCCCAACCCCCCAGACCCCAAGAGGTGTGTATATTTTGCCAACAAAAGGCAGCTTGAGTTGTGTATCTGGTTACCAGAAGGGTAAACTGAGGAAATCATTATTGTTGTTCACAAAATCGTCAACTTCCAGGTACATGATATAATCGTACTTCTTGTACTGTGGTGATTGGGGCCAGACATATGATTAGCTGTAGCCAATGAGTTGTGAGCTAACTGTCACACATTACCTGTGAACCAGAGCACTTAATGGCCAGCACATGATCCTCTGAAACCCGTCGACTCTTTCAATACTCACTGACACTACTCTAGTCTAAACTTCGATAATTGTTTCCCTGAAAGTAACAATAGTGTTCTAAATGGTCTCTCATTACCAGTTCCTGCCCTCTCCAACCACTGTTCATCCTGGGGCCAGAATTATTATCTTTTTAGATGGATTTCTTATTCATCCTTCCCCTAAACATACTAATAATAGTTTTACTGCTGTGCTAACAAATGTCTAGTAAGTGCCTAGAGCATCAACAACCTCCCAACATCGGGACGAAACTACCAGATTTTAAGAAAGCTTATACGGCTTCTCAGAAATCTTTTTTTCACATTTCTAATCTACCACAACTAATATTTAACTGACACCTCTGACTCTGGTCTCCATAATAACATTCCTCATTTCCAGATAAAACATTCTAAAATATTAATTCTTATTAATTAATATTATTTCTCATTTCTTACCACCTGTTAATGCGTTGTAATAAACTACAATGGTTCCCAACTAAAGTCTTCTAAAACCCTTAAGTCTTTAGGGCAGCAGTCCTCAAACTTTTTGGCACCAGGGACTGGTTTCATGGAAGACCATTTTCCCATGGATGATGGGCAGGGGGCTGGAAGCAGGGGGCTTCCAGGATGAAACTGTTCCAACTCAGATCATCAGGCATTAGCTAGATTCTCATAAGGAGCACACAACCTAGATCCCTCACACCTGTATTTCACAATAGGGTTCACGCCCCATTGAGAATCTAATGCCATCACTGATAGAAGAGGAGGCTGAGTTTAGGCAGTAATGTTTGCTCATCCAATGCTCACCTCCTGCTATGCAGCCCAGTTCCTAAAAAGCCATGGACTAGTACCAGTCCACAGCCTGGGGAGGTGGGGACCACTGCTCTAGGGTATACTAAGTTTAAATACACAAATAAAAAAGTTTAACTTTGGATTTCCAATTTATAGTTTTTAAATCACTACATAAAAACTCATAGCTTCACTTTAAAATGGAGGGCATGATAATACAGACTAATGTCAGTGCAGATGAAGCAAACACTCCAATCAGCCTCCTTCTCAGCTGGAAACCACTTGCCAGGTAAGATTGTTCATTCTAAGTCATATGGTAAATGTCTACCCAGAAATGACCACTAGTTAAAGTGAAAAGCACAAAACATACTGATATAAAAAAAGAAAATATAGTAAAGATTATAAATATTTATTGGGGGAGGGGCTTTCAACATACAAAATGTACCACTCACATATAAGTATTTGAACCTGCAGTGTGACCTCTTCTTTATTTCATTATTTAGAACTAGGATATGATCACTATATAATTAAACCAATATGAATTTTAGTGCAAATATGTTAAAATTTCAAATATTGAAATGCTAAGAAGTTTTTATGCCATATTAAGCAGATGCCTTTTAATTGATATATTAAAATATACATTTGAATTATAGAAAATTATAATTATATTGGCCACTATTAAAAAGTCAAAAAACAACAGATGCTGCTGAGGTTGTGGAGAAAAAAAAACACTTACACTGCGGGTGGAAACAGAAATTTGTTCAACCACTGTGGAAGACAATGTGGTGATTCCTCAAACACCTAGAGGCAGAAATACTCCTCAACCCAGCAATCCCATTACTGGGTAAATACCCAAAGGAATATAAATCATTCTATTATAAAGACACATGCATGTGTATGCTCACTGCAGCACTATTCACAATAGCAAAGACAGGGAATCTACCTAAATGTCCATCATTGGACATTTGGATAAAGAAAATGTTGTACATATACACCATGTGTGACAATCATGGTGACACTTGGCACAATCATGGTGACACTTGGATACAACTGGCTTGTCTGTCCTTTCTTTTACTGTTCTCTTCTTTTTGACTCAAATGGGACGTAGAATGGCTCATCTTTTTAATGGCAACATGAATCACAGTTATGTTTGTTCAGTAAATGTGGAATGAATGATTAAATGACTTGACCGGCAATTTTCAAAGATGTCAACATTGCTGTAAAACAGTATGTGAAATAATATAATTGTTGAACACTTCACAATTTTCAAAACGTTTTGACAAATAATATTCCATTTCTACAGCAACCCTATAAAACAGAACTTTCCAGGATTATCAGCACTTTACCAAGGAGGAATCTGTGACTCAAAGAAATTAAAATATTTGCCCAAGGCCACAAAATGACCAGTGTTACCTAGCCAACCTACTTAATCTGTCTGGTGCCAACCTAGGAAGCATTATTTCACGCTTCTTCATATGTTTTCCCATGACAGCAATGAATTAGAAAACTCCAGGTTAAATATTAATGGCCTAAATGATTTTGCCTGAGAGTTATTCATGCACTAGCATGATGCCAAGAAAAGTGATATCGTGATTTGAAGGAAAGAGATAAGAGAATACTGCATATGAAAAAATTCAGAGATGAAAGCTACTTGTCAAGTGCTGCATACCTCTTAGTGACAAAGTATTGTCTCTAGATTATACTTCAGAGTTTCTTCCTACATAAACCAAATAGAATCTAAGGTGAATTTGATACATGTGAAAAATCATCATCATCAATGCTCATTTCCCCATAATATTGTGAAATTCTTGGCAATATTTTTGTATATTTTTTCTTGCCAAGGTTTATTCCACCACATTTGTTAAGGAAATAACCAATACTTATGTGAGTTTACTATATGCATAACAGTTAAGAGTTTTCACAAAAGAAAGAAGAAAAGTATTCAAAATTCATTGCAAGTCTTGTTTACAGAGATAAATCTGCATGGGAACCACACGCGGGTATTTTTTCAAAAATCCCCATAATGATTTTGATACACAGCCAGGGTTAAGAACTTTTGGCTTCTCAATAAAGGACAAATTATTTAGCACAGTATGCAGGGTTCTTCTATCCCAGTCATGTGTATGTATTTCCCTTCATTATTTGCATAATTCCCCTCACAGTCTTTATCTATTCCTATTTGCCAGTCACCTCTTTCCCTGTCCCATATGTATTTTCCATGCCCTTGCACTTGATACTCCCTCTGCCTGGAATGATGTGTTACCACTAATTATCTGATGAGCACCCACTTATGTTTCAACCTGTATCTCAAGCTTCCCTTCCTATACAAAGGCTTTCTTGAAACTTGAAAGCAAATATGGCCACCGTTTCCTTTGAAGTCTTTGACAAGCTGTGCACACTTTCATCACACCTACAACAGTTGTCTCTACACATTAAACAGTTTCTTCGTATTAAACAGCTAATTCATAAAGGATTAAGAGTAAATTTACTCATATTCACATATCCAATACAGGGCTGACAGTTGTATAGTTAATAAATCCTGGTTGTGTCAGTAAATTCCAAAGCTAGGGATCTAGGTTTGACTTCCAGATTTACAACTATCTTTTGACCTTGAGCAAATTACTCACACTCTTTATGTCTTAGTTTTTGAAGTGCTGTTGAACTGAAATAATATGAACAATTTCTCAGTTCAGATGTGATGACTGAATGAAATAAAGGACTACATTGCTTAAAACATGGTAATAACCTGACTCAAGTTGGCTATGATAACATTATCATTATCATTCTTTGGGGCCAGACACATGTTCATAAATTCCATCTATAAATCTTCAAAACAAAAATAGTGTCTTTTTTGCTATTTGATAGACAACTAAAGGGAACCCAAGATATTAAGCCATTTTCCAGTAAATTCATTGTTAATAAGGCATAGGACTGAGATTCAGTTCCAGGACTATTTGATTATGCAGCTTTAAATAGAGTAAAAACTTAAAGAAATATAAGGAGATACAAATCAAGTACCTTACTGACCAAACTTCAACAGTAAGCTATCTCTACCTTATAAATCACCATCTCCTCTACTGAATCCAAGCAGAAAACTCCCCTTAACTCACTTTTAATCACTTCTTAGAGTTGGAAAGAAAAAAAAACACGAAAGGGCTTCTAGGCCTTTCTCTCTCTGTCCTTAGCAATTCAGAGCAACTCTGACACCTTGAGCTTTTCATTACTGCTCATATTTCAGAGCAGTGGTATTGAAACACCTTAAATACCTCCTACTTACTTCTAATTCTTCTTTCTCATTTTGCCTTTTATTTCATTTATTTTTTAATAGAAAAACCTAGGATACACATGACTTTTCCTTTATTCTCCAGCTAACTATTTTAATGAGAAAAATGCATGGGCAGAAGACCAGGCAGATTCTCCATATGGTCATTAGGTAATAAGAATCATATTTTTCTTCCATTTTCTTTCCTCTTTAATGCAATGGCACTCAAAGCTTGGGTTTAGGCAAAATTACATACTCTGCAAACTGAGGTATATGTAAATGGTCATCATTCACCCAGGAGCTGCCAAGAGCTTCCTTGTGCTTTTCTTTTCATCTTCTTCCACAAATTTATCAAGGGAGATACTTTTTTGACATTTGAATCAACTCAGATTATCTTACACAAATTTATAATTATAATTATCAAATTAATTGATAGTTAAAATATTATTTTTCTAAGCATATTTAATCATAGTTGTTATTCTGTTTCTTTTGTTGTTGTCAGTTAACTTTTGGGAATTTAAAAAATTTGTATTAGGGGTACATAATACTTGTATATATTTATGAATTAGAATGACTATGATCTAGTGTTTTGTAGCACAACAGGATAACTATAGTTAATAAGTTATTGTATATTTTAATATAACTAAGAGTGGAATTGGAATGTTCTTAATACAAAGAAATAAATGCAGTTAATTATGAAGGAAAGCAGTATCTTAGGCTCCTTTCTCACACAACACTCTTACAATGAGCTACTTATTGTACCCCCAGAAATAACTCCAGAAAAAAATGTTATTAGCTGTCTTACTCTGGTTAAGCTTTCTTCAGCTAGATGTCTTTTACATTCTAAGACATGATATATTCCATCTCTTACCATTACACAGACACCATAGTTTACTTCTTAACAATGCCAGCTTGGAGCCATAATGCCTAGCTACAAACCCTTACTCTGTAAACTCGTTTGCTAGAGCTGCTATAGCAAAGTACCACAAACTGTGTGGCAGAGAACACAGACATTTATTGTCTTACAGTTATAGAGGCTGAGGTTTCACAGTGTTGGTTTCTTCTGAAGGCTATGAGGGAGAATCCATTCCATGTCTCCTTCCTGGCTTTTTGTGGTTTTCTGGAAATTTGTGGTATTTCTTAGCTTGTAAATGCATAACACCAATACCTGTCTTCATCTGTGCATGTCATTCCACTTGGGTACATGTCTGTGAACAAAGTATATTAGGGGTCCACCCTAAAACAGTATGACCTCATCTTAACCATTTACATCTGCAACAGCACTGTTTGCTAATAAAGTCATATTCTGAAGTACTGGGAGTTAGGACTTCAATATATGAATTTTGAGAGGACATAATTCACATAATTCAATGCAGAAGACACTGTATTAATAACTTTGAACACTGGGCCAAGTTAATTATTCTGTGTGCTGATTTTCACACCTATAAAATGAATATCTAATGATGATAGTATTTACTTTAAAGAGTTGTTGTGAGGGTTATATAATTAAATATATTAAACTACTTAGTATAGTATCCAGTGAAGAGTAAGCACTCAGTAACTTATAGCTTACACTACTGCAAGTGGGCAGCTATTTCTGGGAAAGTAGCCCATAGAAAAGTAATCTTCTCTTTAAATTTTTCTTAGATGAAACATTGGCAGTCTTAAAACCCAATTCCCTTCAAGTGCCAGTTACTGGTTATTTTAAAAATATTAGGCTTAGAAATATATTGATTTTCTTCCAGAGTTTAGGAATCAATTCATTTTTAAAAGCATAATAATTGTATATGGAAACCAAATCAATATTGGGCACAACATTTTGTGGCACCAATTTTCTCATGTTAACCAGGCAAATGGTAATGACCAGAATATTATACAATATTTTGAATGTATTAAAATTGTGGACTCAGCAAAATCCATTTGCTAAAAGTCAAATTTCTTGTAAAAGAAAGGTTAGAAGTTCAGGTCACCTACATATTTCCTCATCTTCTATACTGTAGAATGAGAGTTTTATCAGGACAAAGGATGTATTAAATTATTCCTGGGGAAAAGCAAATATATACTATACTCTTGGGACATTAGCTTCTATTATAATATGCATTCTATATTGTTGATATTATTTCCATGGTAGTAGTAAAATTATACCTAAACATTGTAGGCTGAACTGTTAAACCCTAGAGACTCTGAGTTAGATGAAGTCATATTCACTTCTTGAGTTTTTAAAATAAAGGCTAAAATCTGAAAGGAGTTATTTGGATGATTACATGATCAGTGAAACGACTACATATATGCTGAGTTTTGGCCATCCATTATTCCACTTGTTTTAGTGACAGCATTTTTTTTTTTAGATGGAGTTTCGCTCTTGTTACCCAGACTGCAGTGCAATGGCGCGATCTCCGCTCACTGCAACCTCCGCCTCCTGGGTTCAGGCAATTCTCCTGCCTCAGCTTCCTGAGTAGCTGGGATGACAGGCATGCGCCACCATGCCCAGCTATTTATTTTTATATTTTTAGTAGAGACGGGGTTTCACCATGTTGACCAAGATGGTCTCGATCTCTTGACCTCGTGATCCACCTGCCTCGGCCTCCCAAAGTGCTGGTATCACAGGCTTGAGAAACCGCGCCCGGCCCAGTGACAGCATTTTTATGGAATTATTTTTCCCACATAGCATCCAGTCATGGTAAGGCTGTCAATCAAAAGACTCCACTCTTTCTGTGATGCAGAGGCTTTATCCAGTCAAGGCTGTTCAGATTTCCTCTTGCAGCACCGAGTTTTCAGCTGAGTTATGCAAGGAGAGGAAGCAGAGTTGAAATCAATTCAACCCAATGTGACTGATGAGTATTTCCTGATGCCTACATTCCAGGTACTGCCTGAGTTGCCATCATTTTCTGAAGCTGTTTTCTAAGATATTCTTTGATTCTGTGGACTATCTAATAAGTAATCTATTTTCTGTTTTTGTTAGCTAGGTTCAATTCCTATTGTTTGCAAAGAACTTATGGATAGGAATGTCCAAGTCAGGGTTTCTCAAACCATCTGCAAATAAATCATGTAAGGATGTCTACTAAAAATGAAGAATCACAAACACTGTCTCATAGACACTAACTCCAACTCATTGGAGTGGTTTCCGGATAACAAGTTGTGCAACAAATCTTACAGACACTAAGATGTAATAAGGGCTATAATAGATCTGAATTGGAAAAAAATCAAAAGTAACCCACATGGAGAAGAATTGTGGGCTGATGACTCAAACTGTATGGATTCTCAGCAGGTACTTAAGTTTTCATTATTGCTCATCAATCAAGACAGCTTACACAGTGTTTAGTATACAGTTTAAACATACAGTATAAATTAGTAAACAGATGATAAAGAAGCAAAAGCACATAGTAAATGGTCTTATGCAAACAAAAAAATGTAAATAAAATGAGTAAAAATGCTAACACTTAAAATCATAACTATTAGCTTCTGATTTAAAAACTATCCGAGGAACTGAAGAATACAATAGGAGAACTCCACAAAGTATGCACAGGTTTTAACAGTTGAACTGATCAAGCAGAAGAAAAAATATCAGAGGTTGAAGACCAACTTAATGAAATGAAATGAGAAGACAAGATTAGAGAAGAAAGAGTAAAAAGGAATGAGCAAAGTCTCCAAGAAATATAGGACTATGTGAAAAGACCTAATTTATGATGATAGGTGTACCTGAATGTCATAAAGAGAACGAATCCAAGCTGGAAAATATTCTTCAGGATATTATTCAGGAAAACTTTCCTAACCTAGTAACGCAGGACAATACTCAACTCCAGGTAATACAGAGACCACCACAAAGATATTCCTCAAGTAGAGCAACCCCAAGACAAATAATCATTAGATTCACCAGGGTTGGAATAAAGTAGAAAATTCTAAGGGCAGCTAGAGAGAAAGGTCAGGTTACCCATAAAGGGAAGCCTATCAGACTCATAGCAAATCTCTCAGCAGAAACCCTAAAAACTAGAAGAGAGTGGGGGTCAATATTCAATATCCTCAAAGAAAAGAATTTTCAACCCAGAATCCCATATCCAGTCAAACTAAGCTTCATAAATGGAGGAAAAATAAAATTTTTCGTGAACAAGCAAGCACTCAGAGATTTCATCACCACCAGGCCTGCTTTACAAGAGCTTCTGAAAGAAGCACTATACACAGAAAGGAACAACCAGTATCAGCCATCCCAAAAACTTACCAAAAGGTAAACAGTATCTCCATAATGAAGAATCTATATCAACTAATGGGCAAAATAGCCAGCGAGCATTAAACAACAATATTAAACTCACAAGTATCAGTATTAATCCTAAATTTAAATGGATTAAATGCCCCAATCAAAGACACAGACAGGCAAATTGAATAAAAAGTCAAAACCCATTGGTACACTGTATCCAGATCCATCTCATAAGCAAGGACACACAAAGACTCAAAACAAAGGGTTGGTGGAAGACTTATCAATCAAATCGAGAGCCACCCCCACCCCCCCTCCCGCCAAAAAAAAAAAAACCAGGAGTTGTAACTTTCGTCTCTGACAAAATAGTCTTTAATAGTAACAAAGACTATAAGAAACAAAGAAGGACATTACATAATTGTAAAAGGATCAATGCAGCAACAGGAGTCAATGATCATAAATAAATATGCACCCAATACAGGAACACCCATAACATAAGACAAGTTCTTAATGACTTATAAAGAGACTTGGACTCCCACACAATAATAGCAGGAGACTTTGACACCACATTGTTAATATTCGACAGATCAACAAGATAGAAAATTAACAGGAACATCTATGATTTGAACTCAGACCTGGAACAAGTAAACTCAGTGAATATTTACAGAATTCTTCACCCCCAGGTCTACAGAACATACATTTTTCTCAGTATCACATTACACCTATTGTGAAAGTGACCACATAATTGAAAGTAAATCACTCTTTAGCATTTGCATAGCATTTCACAGACTTAAATGAAATATTGGTTGGCTGTTTGTTTTTTTCCTCCCTTATCCCTTCCTGTCTCTGCTGTTAAGCACAATTATTGGCATAGAAGAGGTTTTTAATACCTATTTTTAGATTGCATTCCAGCTTGGGCAATAGAGCAAGACTCCTGTTCTCTCTCCCCCTTTCTCTTTCTGTTTCTTTAAAAAACAAAAAAAACTATCCAAGGAACATAAAATCCAGAGAAAGCAATTTTTTCCCTTAAATTAGCAGATAAAATTGTATTTATCATGTAAGACATGGAATGGCTAAATGTACCTAATTAACAAATGGATTACCTTCCATAGCTACTATTTGTGCAGTGAGAACACTTAACATCTACTCTATCATTAACTATGCTTACCATGCTGTACAATAGATCTCTTGAACTTACTTCTCTTGTGTAACTGGAACTATATATCCTGTTAACAATGTCACCCCATTTCCCCTTCTCCCTAAGAAGTTTTTCCAAATAACCTATTACCTTTAAAACAGATTATTATAAAAGATATAGCTTCAATGTATTTTACAATTTTTAAGACTTAAATAAATATGATATTTAAATGTATATATTTACTTTTTAATATTATAGAAGTTTTCCTGAAATTCTCCTTCCAATTTATTAATAGGAAGTACACAGATCAAACAGGCTTAAAAACCTGCCTTTTTTTCCTTTGTGGTTATTAATTTGCCCTATTAGCTTTGTCAAGTACTTAACATCCAAATAAATTCCATCATAAAATAAGTACAGTAATGTATGCTACTTACTTAATTTACAGAGGTAGAATAAAATTTAAAAAGTGGTAGAAGTAACTTAATATACACAGGTGGAAAGCATTTGGTATTTTCTTTATTTCTGGTATGGCAAATCCTCTATCAACTGGAGGTACAATACTTTTTTATAAGTGCATTATTGAAAAAGACTGCTGAGTATAACATGTTTGAGTTTTTCAGGGAAATATCCTCTGTAAGCACAAACACCTGATGTTATCCATTTGTTTTGAGCCTAAATTAGAATTGATATTCCTAATAACTACAGTCTCAAGCAAGTTATATTTGTAGTACTTAATGAAATATGACCTGAATTATAGTAGAAAAATTAAAATGTACACATACTTTATAGTTCTTTTCATTATACCACTAAAATGAGATACTTAGGATTATGTGAATCACTGCAGTCTAATGAAAAAGAACTTAAGTTTATGGAGCAAACAGCACTGTGTGTGTGTGTGTGTCTGTGCGTGTGTGTGCATGCATGTGCACACGTGCATGTACGTGCATGTGTATACAGATAGTATTAGGTCGGAGTATAAGTAACTGCCTGAAAGGTTATAAGAATTACAATAATAGCTAGTAAGCTATTTTGGAATTCTGAACAAAATTCAGTAACTTAAACTTAACACACAATATTTATTTCAAATATACTTCCAATTCCTAGGTATTAATATGATACTCATCAGCATTTAATACAGAATTTCAATCTTCAAGTCAGAATGTTGAAAAGAAAAGGGTGACAGGCAGCAGATGCTACATCTAATGCTACATTATTTCCACTTGAGACTGGAAGAGAGCTCCTATACAGCCATAAATTGCATATATAAAGAAGCAGTGCTAATTGTCAAATACCAAAATGTTTAAAAAGTATCAGTAATTCCCAAGAAGAGGTCAAGCAAATGACTGCACCTCTTTTCCTCTGGGTACTTAAAAAGGGCACGTACTCCTCATAATCCAGCTATTTCTAGTACAATCTTATTGAAAAAGAAGCATTCTGTAGTGATTGAGAGCACATGTTTTTTGACAGGAACTAAACTGTATGGAGTTCAAAACCTGGGTCTGCTTCTGGTTATGTGTTATGACCCCATAACAATTACTTATTCTCCCTAGGCTTCAGTTTCCTCATCTGTAAAATGAGATGATTATATATTTAACTGTACTCCTTTACCCTCTGGACTATGTGGGGTAATTTTTTCCCTTTATAAGTTTCCAATCATAAAATAATGATTCTCCTCTACTCCCATCAAATTTCTTTTTAAAAAGGAACTTTCATACATTTTAAGCAAAAGTTCTTGATAAACAGATGATCCTTATCGAACTAAGAAAAGTGTGAGGTACTTTTTCTCCCTGCCTCAGTGTGCCCTCTTTTACAACCATTATAAAATTGGGCTGAGACAGCTTCCAACCTCCAAAACACAACCAATAAGTATAAGTATGGAGCTTCATCTATATGTAGAAATCTATTTCCTAACCCTAGGAACACCAACAGTTTGTATGTCACTATTTTTTTTACATTATCTCTAGATCTTGCATTCGAAATGGAAATTTATTTCTCAGTAAGAGCATGTGAAAAAAATTAATTCTCTGGTTGCTAAAAGTCAAGAATGATGTGGAGTCAGCTCTTGGCTGTGTATCAGGCAGCAAGGACAGTCTAGGTTGGTAGCCCTGCAAAACCACCAACAGATACTAGGAAGCTCAGAATGACGGAGGTATGGAGGTGTTTGGGAATGGAGCACCGTTGATTATCCAGGAAAATGGAGACGGAGACAGACACAGTCAATCTCCTCCAATTTTGCTAAAATACTTCCCAATTTTAACTCTGGCCGGAAACCATGGGCAAATATCTGATTCCAGGGTTTATTTCCAGGAGCAAAGGACAGCTGGACAAGCCATTCCTAATGTTTTATGCACTCATAAAACGGAAGGCGAAGCTAGTGTGAAGCTGAAGCATACGAAAGTGGATTCCATATCCTTAAGGGTTCTTTAAGGTTTCTTTGCTATCCCTAAACACCTCTTTCACATTTGACATAAATTTTCTGATAAGATAAAGAGCACACCTCGAGGACACATTCTTAGATTTCTTTCATTTTCTTTCATTCCTTCACTCTTTGTAAATTCTGTGGGAATGCTGTCATGTTAGATGGATCCATGCTATCTCCTCCGAAGGGATCAGGAACTCATTGTAGTACCAGATGGGAATAAAATTCCTGATCCAGCTGCTGCTCTGAACAGTCTAAAAGGACAGGGCAAAAGTTTTACAGAATCCCACTTAACTCTGATATGTTTAGTTTATTTTTCCTTTTTTTTTTTGAGTGGGGATGGGGTCAAGTGATCTTCTTTTCTCAGATCACTTGCCCCCATCCCCACACTATCATCTGAATTCTTATTTTTCCAGAGTATAACAGACTAGCAAAAATTTCAAAGTAAAGACGTTGGGGTGGAAAGTTACCAACATAGCCACAAAACAACCCCAAATAGAACAATAATCATGAATTTTTAACTGTCTTCTTAGCCACTGTAATGTAACCCCTGAATCTCCATTAGACTGTTTTTGCCAGCCTTCTTTCCTCAATCGCCTGTCACCTCTCTTACGTTCTCTCTCATTGGCCAAACAAGTCTATCCATTTATCTCGTGCAAAGGAACTGGGGTCTCCTGTTGATGCACATGCCTTTGTTGAAGAATCTTTTTTTCAAATGAACAAAGTTATCCCTGTGCAAAGATTTTCCTATTTGAGGACATTAATTTTGATTCCAATTCTTCCATTTTATATTTATAAAATCCTTGTATATAAATCTTGGCCTGCCTTTTCTTTGTCATTTCTCTTGAATTTAAATTCACAAAAGTGGAATCAATTGATCTGAGTATATAGTTTTCAATATTTTGTTTAACTGCTTTCTAGTATACTTTACATCTTCAAAAGAAATGTTTGCCATCATAACATCTTCTGATGCATGATGTATTAACCTGAAGCCATAACATATCTAGAAAATGCAGTTAAATAGGATGGGCAAGGGTTCTCTATACATTTTTGTAAACTCAAAAAATTAACAAAGAAGACTAATACACATTGCTCCATAAAAATCATAAACTCCTCCAAAAATATTCAATGTTAAGGAATGAAGGCTGGGAAAGAAAACGTGGCTTTCCCATGGAGAGTCATCCTAATACTCAAATTCTCAACTTTCTTTGAACTGCTTTCTAGCTTTTCCCACTGAAGGAAATTTTCTCAGAGCCAAACAAATGAAAAGATTATATACGTGTGTGAGGTTTCAAGAACAGGGCGCACATGCGGTAAACCCAGATGCCCGTGCTTTTGTGTCAACCTGAGTCCATGTAAATGCTCCTCCTATGCCTGAGTTTACCTTCTCCACCCTCTGGCATCCACCTATACCCAGGTAGATGTCAAACACTCTTCTTCATATGTATATTAGGTGACTGGATTTTGGTTGATTTAAATTGAAAGATAAGGAACCTCACTTAGGAATAAGTTCCATTAATTGTAATTGTACAACTGACCTACTGTCAGGAAGCTTATCACTAGTATATGAAGGACTTATTCACTGATGGGTAAATGGGCATTTTATTTCACAATTACCTACTGACCAATGTGTGCATGAGTCTTCAGAAGCAAGTCTCAGAAGGAAAAGAAAAGTCAAAAAATCTTGAGGGCTGAAGCCCATTTTGTTTTTGAAACTGTAATAAACATAATTAAAAGGCAACTTGGGAAAAATATTTGGAAATAACATGAGATACATAAGTATTATATAAAGAACTTAGACATGAAAGCATAAACCATAATCATTCCAATTCAAGAACAGCTAAGAGAAAGAAATGGAAAATGGACAAAACACATAAAATATTTCCTACTTCCTTTGCTTTGGAATAGAGCAAGTTCATATTTAAACCAGAAGTTGAAAGCAACTGCACTGAATAAAATAGTCTGGGACTTGGAAGGTAAATAGATTATTTACCAATATATTAAAGAGGAAACTAGTGGTTTTTCATTAGTTTTACAGGTACCATTTAGGTCTCCTATATTTCAGTGACATATCTAGAGTAGAATTTCCAACCAAGCTAGAGGTGCATTTGGAAAAAATGGGATCTACATCACAGGTGGTGTGTGTGGGGGTGTGTGTGTGTGTGAAGTACAGTCAATATAAAATTTCAATATTTTACAATTAAGGTATGAAAACTTTGGAAATATCTCCAATTCAGTAAAGTCTGGTTATAAGTCAGTTTCTGACAGCCTAAGTAAATAATCTACTATCAAAGAAAACACATCAAAGACTTATGATATATAATCTGGCATAGAGTTAAAATAACTTTATGGCAGCAATAAATAACCATATGCTAGACACTGTATAAAGATTAAAGGAGAAATATATTAATCTAACCTTATAAAATATTTATTTTCATAATTTAAAAATGATGCCTGCACTAGGGTATTGTAATTACAACAAAAAACCTAGATGAATTCAAAGTTATGAGTAATCTATTAGCTTTCTCAGTAGACCTATAATTTTTGACTAAATAATTATTAAAGGTCATCAGTTTTACCCAAAGATCTGTAATTATTATAACTATTTATTTCCAAAAGGCTATATCACATATATGGGAAGAAGGACCATAAAATGCTGAATTTAAAAGTAGGAGTATAATTGTAATATAGAAACAAGGTTGATAGTTTTCACTGCTTTTTGACATTCTAAATGTACAAATCTAAATGTCAACAGCTAATCATGGGTAATCTGCTATTGATTTTTCTCTGTTTAAAAATACCAAGTTCTGGCAGCATTTTCTAATTCTATATGCTTCTTGAATATAAAAATACAGGCTCTATCAAACAGCAATTTACCTAATTTCTAAAGATAAATATTAAAGAATACTGGCAATTCCAAAGTTCTGCAATACTGCAAAAAATATTTAATACAGTTAAGAAAGAGAAAATTACAATAAAACAAACATTTAACATGATAGGAGCTGACAATTAGCTATAGGTATTTGAAGAAATATAGATTGGTTATGCCGTCAACCATATATGTATTGTAAATTTTATGTTCATCTAAAGGTAAAATAATCAATAAACAAAGCCATACAGAATCTAATAAAATTTAGATTTTGTATCATCACATTTTAAAGAAAGTTTCCATCACTAAGTACATTTAAAAAGAGTAAGATAAAGCTTTCAACAAAAAAGCCAAGTCACATCACTTCTTTAACGTTCTATGCTCAATCTAAAACATTATTCACTTGGATATTAATTTTTTATCCTTAAATGCAGAAATTTTAATCTTTAAGTGCATAAAAACTAATTCAGTTAGTTAAAAATGGAGGTCTCTAGAGGAGTCATTCATCTTAATTCCCTAATTATTTTCATACATTCATCCTGATAAATCTTGATAAATGTAAGACTCGTTTTATTTCCCATGTGTAACTCAAGCTTCGCAAGTTCTCAAGCTTATATGTAAAGTTTATATTATTTCCCTTTATTTTATCCATCTTATATTGTATTTTAATTTCAGGTATACCTCTTCAATCTTATAACACTGTCCTTCGCAGGAGGGCAGAGGCAAGGGAGCTGGCAGATCTTACTGCATTTTAAGGAGTCACACAAATCATGGCTAACATATGGTCATGACCAATATTCTGAATGAATATTTATTCTCTATGTCTGTATATTAATTCTTACATCTTTGAGAACAGTACTTTTTATCTCTGTAAACAATAGTTTATAGATGGTAGCTTACCAACTCTATAGCTAAATACATGTTACTTTGATTCTTAAAAATTGTTTTAATTATTCACTGATCCTATTAACTAAACTGTAAGCTCCTACAAGTTGGAGCAGTGGCCCACCTTTGTATTTCCTGTTTCCCATCACAGCGAATATAACAGGTGTCAAAATATTTCATTTAAAAATTCAATGAATATATATTTATTGTAGAACTAGTTTGAGAATTCTAGGAAAAATGTATATTATATATAAAATCTATGAGATTAAGAACCTAAACGTTTATATCAAAGGAAAAACATGAAAATGAATAAATTTTAAAAACCCAAAGATAACTATAAATATATTGCAATGAAGAATTATTTGAGAAACTTACAATAGAAATATGTTTAAAAATCGTACCTGATTTTAAGGTTTGGTAGCATTTAAAAATATATATGATTTAGCTTTAACAGACCTATTAAAACTTTAGATTACTAACCTTAAAATAAATCATTAAAATGAATTCCACATTTCTGATTAATAGGGTTCTTGAAAAATCTAAGAAAATAAACAAAATAAATAGATTCCTATTCATGAAGTAGTGGCTATTATAAAGGTTCTTACATGTGTAATTTTTATTAAACAAACTAGCAAGCTGTTATTTTAATAACCTAGGTGAACCACATTTTGTCTAACCTATAAAATGAAGTTATGATACCGTAACACAATAAGACAGTAAGTTATCATACTATAAGGACCTTTTTGCTCTACTACAGTAACATAAAAATAACAATAAAATTGGAGCATGCTAATATCCACTTCTTTTCTAAACATGTTAAGCAATATGCTACAGCAACAGTATACACTTTCAAAGTTGTTCTATTTCTTTTTCAGATAAAAATGAAGATCTCTTTATCACAGTTCCCTCATTGAATTGAACATATAAAATAGCCCAGATGGCAATGAACTTCTCTCATTAAATGTTCCAGTATTCTACAATTTTCCAAGATACTATGGTCTTTATTTTTCGACGAGGCATTATGCTGATTGCTAACAAGTCAAGCAACATATAGATTCCATTTTATTTTAAAAATTGATATAATTTTTTATGACTTTGTACAATGGAATCTGTTTGCTTGACTATCACACTTCATGACAACTACTAATCACTTTCACTTTCCTTGAGATAAATAATATTTAAGTATACTTTAACTCGAGAGGAAGACAATAAGAGATTTTTAATATTAAAAAAAGTTTTAGCTAAGATTGTCATCAACAGACACTTGTATACTGGCATAAATCAAGGGACATAGGTCAGAGAATTGTTCAATATATACAGTCAGAGAGAATCCTTAACAAATAGAATCATTTAAACAACAGTGTCATGAATCAGCTTTTCTCCTGACTCTATTTTTCCTTAATTATTGGTATGTTTATAGCTATTTAACTACTGCACTGTATTTAAAAATCAATTTTAGGTGTGTGAGAAATCAATTCTCAGAATAACTAATCTAGTGACCTCTACATAAATTCTGTATTTACTTATTTAATTTCAATGCTTTGCAATATTTGTGTCATTTTATAGCAACATAAGGAACAACATGCTTCTCTTTAAAAATAAAAATTAAGGTTTTATGAAGACTAATTCTACCCAAATTTGGGGGCACTCATTTCAATTATTCTTAGATAATTCTTACTTAGGATATATATTAATGCAATGCCTTTTCATTTCCTAGTATACAAGATTTATCTTTATTAAGTTGCTTTAAATATATCTAAATATAATTACCACAAGTAGGCAAGTTTCAATACTTTTTTAAAGTTATGGATCTTTTCTAATATTAAAAGTCAGTGCTTTCCTATTTCTACATATCATAATCTATGTACTATCAAAGAATGTGCTTCTCTTTGCAACACTCATGTAGCTCAAAATACAAGAATCATAATATAGTACAGTCACCTGAAAGAACAGATACTCTACTGTCATTAGGGAATTAACACAATAAATTATATATAAATTATTTAAAATATACTTTTAAATTATATAAAAGTACCTTACTTTTTATCCAGATATTCATAAAGATATCTAACATTACCAGAGTAAAATAACAGATTAAGGCCGGGCGCGGTGGCTCACTCCTGTAATCCCAGCAGTTTGGGAGGCCAAGGTGGGTGGTTCACGAGATCAAGAGATGGAAACCATCCTGGTCAACATGGTGAAACCCCATCTCTACTAAAAATACAAAAAATTAGCTGGGCATGGTGGCACGTGCCTGTAATCCCAGCTACTCAGGAGGCTGAGGCAGGAGAATTGCACTCCCACCTGGGTAACAAGAGCGAAACTCGGTCTCAAAAGAAAAAAAAAAGATTAAATATTTCTACCTTCTTAATAGCCATTAAATATTTCTACCTACTTAATAGCCATTTTCTAAAGCAATGTTATTTCATATTTCCTCTGATCAAAAAGTATGCCTTTTACACATGAAGTTATGAAGTCAAATAGTGGGAAGCACAATGAGTTGTCAATTACATCTACCAAACACAGGTCACCAAATAGGCCAAAAGCTGGAGGACTCAGAATCCTACGAAACTAGCTCAATAGATTTTTCAAGACCTGGAGTGAAAATACACACTTTCATCCCAATTCTCACACAGTTCAGTTAAAACATATGATTGCCATTATTTGAAATTGGAAACTTAGCATCTTCAACATGAATTACAGTTTTTAATAATGAACCCACCAAAAATAAGCATGCCAGAATAGGCCAATCTAACATATTTTGGATAAAAGCTTAACTCACACATCAGTCGACAAAAAGCCATTAAATGTGTGAAATATTTATTTTTTCTATATATGAACATGTTTGTAAAATGCATATTTATACATTTTTATGTAATTAAGTAGAACATCTGCCAATCCATACATCAGAAGATTCTTGTGAAGCAATTTGCAAATAAAACACATAAGGTATACAGCAACGCTTTACTCTTCCTCCCATGCAACATCATTTACTGTAAAATTCTTCGTCTTATAGAAACCATCAAGTAATTGAAAAATAAATACCAATTACTCAAAATATAAAATGCCAACAAGCAAAGTGAGATTCCAGAGAACAGAATGTGAAAATAATCTTTGTGTAGCCTCAATATTTAGCATAATGCCTGATATTAAATCCAAGGTTGCTGAGTGATTTATTTTCTTAAAGACAAAATGTAATAAAATGATGGCATTTTCAAATAAATTGTACATGAGTTTTATATTATTGGGGTTAACTGGTATATACTGTCACAGAACAAATACTCTTTTAAGTTTTTATACTTGATTATTAATTTGATTTTGAGAAAACAGAAATTTTTCCTGTCAGATCTGGAAACAGACTGTAAACTCCTTACTTGATCATATATTCTGGAAGCAGAAGTTCTCACTGAACCTTTACATATGGCAAATACACTGCTTATCCATATAGCAGGCAATAAATATCTGTTTAAATTATTTTGTTTTATAATATGTTTAATTGAAAACTGAAACTGTATAGCCCATAAGAAGTCATATGGCTTATTTAAAGGAAATAACTATAAAAATAGTATTTTCCAGAACATTCTGAAGCACTAAAGTAAAATGTAAGATTTCTTGCACTTGGATATATCTTTAAATACATTTAGAAACAGTTAAATGAAGTATCTCCAGAACATGAATTTTCTAAAAAAAAATGTGTGCTAAGAATTTTTATATTCTCTATATTTAGTAATTATTTTCATGTGGTATTATTAAAAGACAACTCAAAATAATCAATAATTAACTGGTCAGAAAAAATTTGTAATTGCATAAAATTTACTGTTGTTTACTTAAAACTAGAACAGTTTCTTCCCTCACTCCATCTCCCAAAACATCACATACCCTGAAATCTCATTTTCTAGGTCTTGCTGAACATTTTGTTTTCTTCATTTAAACAAAATACAGAGATTAAGTATCTGAAAACACACTATTTTATATCCAATATCACTTAGAATTTGTTTTCAATAACAGTAATTCGATAACAGGGATGAATAAAACTGGTACATATGTCAAATCCTCAAATATTGCTCTTTATTAGCTAAAACTAGACTCTGTTGGCTTACTATATATCTTGTAAAGATATCCCTACCTACTTGTACAGTCATGCACTGACAAAAAATAACTACATATAAAAAGTTACCAGGTCAGAAATGAATCAAATTGCATTTGTTGATCCAAATGAGTTTACCCTATGTACAAAGGCTTGAAATAACAAAACTGTCCTATTAAAATGTTTTAAATTATTGTTTGAACTGAATAAAGTGTAAAATACACATCTCAGCCTTGCTACATATTTTTGTTCTACTCCATCTTGCCTATCCCTTGACAATTATCAATATTTTTCAAGGTAATTTTAATGAGGAATAATGAAAAGTTTATCTGGGCTTCTTGCATTTATTTCTCTAAAAGATAAGATGGTCCTATAAGCATATTTCGAACACGTCTTCTTCATCTCTACTGCAATCATTCTAGGCCAGGCCACCCTACACTTCTCCTGGACAACTGCAACTGACTCTAATTCTACTTTTGGCATCTTGCAAATAAGTTTTTGCTCACTAGTCAAGGTGCTATTAAAATATAATATAGCTTCATGTTTTACTTGGGATAATATAAAAACTCAAGCTTCTTAACATGGATCTTATTCTACTCTGAGTACCCTGGTTATGGCTGTCTTTCAGACCTCACTTTCTGCAACTCTCTTCCATGCAAAGTAAGTTCCAGTCACCCTGGACTCGGTTTTTTAAATGTGTCAAGCTCATTTCTCTTCAAGACTATTGCTCAGGCAGTTTCCACTACATGTTATCCACTTCTTCCCACTGTGCAGAATGAACTCTTTCTGTTCCCTGAGAATGAGGCTTCAATGTCACCTTCAAAGACAAGTCTTTCCAAACTGTCCCATTTCAAATAGCATGTCTCCACCAGTATTTTCTTCGTGCCTTTGTTGCTTTGTCCATATATAATTCTTACAACCTTTATTATTTACTTACCCAATTCTATGAAGGCATATGCCTTATTTCTCTTTTTAAATCTATAATCTAAATTTGAGATTACAGAAAACAGTAATAAAATAATGCAAGAACAGAATATATCTTCAATTTTTTTTAATGTCAGTCTGATTAAATTACAAGTTGAATAGAACACTAGAGATAGGCAATTTGATCCTGCATGAATTTAGCTCGGTTACATGATTGACAAGGTATGTTGGACAAAGTAACCTATTTTATCACCTAACTATATATATTTATTTCCAGCATGTTTATAATCCCAAGATGGTGAGTCAAAGGTACAATGAAAAAATTTCTATTACTGTTGGGATTTGGTTGATGAACAGTGTGAAGTGGGATCTTTTCTTTCACCATTTAGAACAAATGGAGCACGTAGTCAGAAGCATTTGTGTATGTGAGGGGGAAGACGGAAAGAGAGTGAGTTACTGAAACTGTGATAGGGAAAGAGGGTTGGTAGAGAAAAATTTATGGCATCTTTTGTACTTAAGTCATTTATACTAACCAATGATTACTGAAGAAACAAAGGAACAAAAGGCGTTCTACCATTATATATTTTAGTACTTATTTTGTGGTGTAAAAGTAACTAAAAAGTAAAAGGATGTAATTTAATCATTAATTTATCCTGTACCATTAGACATATAATTGTCCCTTAGGAAATTCATATAAAAGTGCTGTTCTCATGAATACTACATTAACTTTAATGATATTCATCTAAGTTATTTTCGGTTTCAAGAAAAGTTCCTTAAGGATTATGTATAATTTCTGTGCAAGAAAAATTTTTTAGATGTAGTATTATCCCAAGATCAGAACAAACAACACTTAGATGATCATTGCTGGATCAGCATAAAAACATTTTATCTTTGCACTTTGGATGCTAATCAATAAAGATTAATTATATAATTACTCACTTTATATTGTAAATGTTTAATAAAATTATATTCTAAGTTGTATTTATACTTATGCCTAACAAGAATGGGTGTGATAACAATCTCTGGAACCCTTACAACTATAATTTATCCTCAAAAACTAGTTTCATCTAAATGAATGGTCTTTCAGAAACATTCTTTCTAAGTAATCCAGTGTTCCCAACATAACAAAATTTTTAATATTTTCAGTATTTTAATGCTCACTCTTGAACATTCTTAAAAACTTTCCTCAATGTCTCCATTTCTATAAATATAAGAACAACAGTCAATCAGAGTTTGTGAATAAAACTTATGGAAGGTCAAATAATTACAGGCTATGAATTTGTTAATCAGACGTTTTTCTGCCTAGATATATTTACTTGTATTTACATATAACTCAGTGGACTATGCAGTTGATTCACTCCAATTAATAAATTTAATGAAACCAACCAGTCACACTATTGCTTTGCTAGTTTATTTTGTTTGTCACTGAATTGCCTGGAGGAAAAACCAATTCACAAAGTATTGGCAATAAAATAAGTTTACTAGACTCATGTACCCATACCATATTTTGACTTAATTGAATTACCCGAGTATGCAATTGATTATTTTTGAAAGCATGAGCCACACCCTTAGAGATGCATCAACTCATTTAGGCTATAAAGTAGTATTTGCTACAGAATAATTTTTGATAAATGGATTCCTGGTGTCTAGTGGCCATTGTGACATACAGTATATGGTTAGATTACACATGAAGATGGTGTTTTATATTCATATAAGTGTCTCGTACAGAAATGAAAGGCTAGATTCCTTGAAAGATAAAATCTTTTTAAAATAAAAATTACCAACACTTAATGAATACTGTGGTTTTAAATATAGGGAAAATTAATGGACTATGAGAGAGACTTAAACACAATTCATGTTTCCACTTAATCAGATGAAGTGATCTAGGAAGCACCTTTACTTTCTGATAGATTCAAGGAGGTTTGGATAATAGGAAGAGAGAGTCAAATTGATTTATTTTGTCTTTACAGTTAGCTTCACTCTTAGTTAAAAGACAAGAGAAGAGATTTTGTCTATAGTCAACTCACTGTTAGCACCATGTTAAAATAATGTGATAGGTTACTTTTTTGTCATTATCATCATCATTTTACCTTGCTTATATATGGAAAACTGAGGAGTGGGGTGGGTATTGTAGGAAAAGAATGAATTTTCAGCCATGAAGGATGTCATATAATTGGGTAAAACAGATAAATAACATTAAAATTTTACTTTGTGAATAGCTTAATCAGGAAGAAGTTACATAAAAAGGTAATTTTATTCGCTAAAAAATAACAAATTTCAAAATTAAAACATTAATTCCATTAGCCTTTAAAGTGAAAATTGTTGGAAAATTAAAGCTATCTTCTCAAAACTAAATATGAATTACATTACTGTTTATTTTTATGTGTATAATAAATCAAATTTATATTTTACATTAATCTTTACCTGTTAAATATAGATAATTCTATACTGTCCCATAATTTCCATGTTTAAAAAACAGATACTTTCATTTATTTTATTATGAAACTATAAGTTAAGAAAATATCCCTAAAATGTTAAGAATAACATTTAGAAAGCTAGCATTTTATTAACCTTTAGTGTGATGATTTCAATATTTGAAAGTTATCTCAATTTATCAGAAAAAAAATTCTATTCACTATGACTTTAGGCTATAAAAAGCATCATTTTATAAATAATCATTTGTGTGATAAAAAATCTGATTATACTTTAAAGTGTTCTTTTGAAGAAGTCATGTAAATTTTACCCAATTTAACCTTTAGGTACTATTCTGCCCATCGTACTCTTTTGCATAGCCTGTGCTTTCAGTGTATCAATACAAATTCAAATTAAGAGTTTAAGTAGACAATCTTTAATGCTTCTATTTAACTGATGGGAAAATTGGCTGATATTCACTAAGTTAAGCTAAGTAATAAAAATAAATTACATGTGCTTGGCATATATTCTAGGCAAAACATCATCTGCAAATACCACAGGAAAGTCATTAAAATAGGTAAGCAGATAAAATTACTGCAAGAAGTTAATAAATAACATCTCAGTGCTCTTAAATTTACTATGAACATCTGAAAGCTCATACTTTATAACAGGACATATTTTGGTAGAATGGCACTTTAGAGTCATATGTAGATTCAGTTATCTGTTTTATTCACGTTAGTAACCCCAGGGCCGAGGGTAATTACTGATATATCATATCTAAATAGATAACTGTTGTTTGGGGGAAATTATTGCATGGGAATAGCTGTTATAAACTTCTAGTACACTTGACTCTCAAAGTATTCATCTCTACTATCCCTATTTACTAATATAAAGTACAGTATCAATGTCTGACTTTCCGGTTATTAAAAACTGTTTTCTGTCCTTGTAATAAAAAGGGTAGTTGTTTCACAATTTTTTTTAACAATCTTCTATCTTCACGGAAATAAAGTAACTACCTATTCACTATTTTATGCCGATAGACTCTGAAGACAAATGAGAGACGTAGTGTGATGGTGCACAGCACCACAGCAAAGCAGGACCCTATAACTGGTGTCTATTATGTGATCTACCTTCAAAGCTATGAGTATTACGCATGGTTTCCAAATTCACCTGCATGTTTGTGATTGCATTGTCAGGTAAAAATAATTGTAATAATTAGGAAAATATGCCAAAGTACCAACTGTACAAATGAGAACTTAATTTTGATCCTGAATACTTATAAATCTAAGTAAAACGGCCATAAACGTTGATGACAAAAAAAGAATGCTGTGTTGTCTTCTCCCTTAACGTCCTTCTCACACAAAAGTGCACACTTTTAAGCCATCTGACCTCCATTTTTATAGCTGAAAATTACTTCGAGACTCTGAAACATATGCCTTATATGTTAAATAACTATAACTGACCACCACACACAGTATTTGAAGTGACATTGGTGGTCATTACAGCAAGAGTGAGAATATCTAGCTAGGTGCATGCCGGAAAACTTTTATGGGTATTTCATGCTTGGTCTGAAAGGACTTAGAATGTGCAGATCTTTATTCACAGCAGAAATCTAAGGAGATATGTTTCATAAAGACTGTATGAATAAAAAAAGGAAAATTCTCAAATATTCTAAGGTATTTCCATCACTTTTTACACACTATTCACCTTCAGTTTTCCACTTTACCCACCAAAACAAAGTCCTCCAAGAAATCTGTCAGTGACTTGACTTCATGAACGGGGTATTCACAGCTCGGAAATTCACCCTAAACGCTGTTCTACTTCCCACCCTCAAGAATATGAAACTGCAACACAGATCTGGGGCATCTGGTCTAGGAAGAATTTCAAGTAAGTCCACTTTGGTGGCAGGAACGGGAGATGAAGCTTGGGGACTGAGGCTGGGCGAGGGCGGCAGTCACTGGAGGGAAAGGGCTGATGACGGGTCACGGGGTACAGCGGGAGCACCCAGCCTTTCAAGAAGGCAAGTGCGAGAACCACACAGGGTCCCCTGAAATGAGCGACCCCCAAGAGCCAAGAAGTCTCCATTAAGTCTGTGCCCTGAAGCCTGACCCCGCGGAGACAGCGCAGCGGGAGCGGTCCGAAGGCCGCCAGCGGTGGGACCCAAGCGCAGCTGACGCTCACGCAACCATTTAAAGACATTCGGAAGCAGAACGGATCCCAGCCCGCGGGGTCGCCGTCCCGGCGGTCCCGACAGGGCGCTACGGTAAGGGGACATCCGGAGCCCGCCGCGTGGCGAGCCGAGAGGCGCCGACCCCGGGACGAAGTTACCTGCAGGAGGCAAGCGGTGCCCCGGTTCTGCAAGCACGTCCTCCTCCCAGCACTCCCGCTCCTCCGCCCCGTGCCTTACCCTGGTTGTTGGAGACGTGACTGCAGGCGCCGGGCCACGCCGTCAGCAGAGGCACGAAGAATCCAAATTGCAGAAGAAATGCCCGGACTTCGCGGCCCCGCATGGTTCTCCCCGGCTCTGTCCTCCTCTGCCTCAAAGAGAAGCGGCGGCAGCGCAGGCAGGTGTTCCGGGTAGGACGGGGGTCCCGGTCCACGTCTTCCTCCTCCTCCTCCTCTTCCTCCTCCACCCGGCCCGCAGGGGGTGTCCCGGGGCGCCCCGCGCGCGAGGTCCCGGGGACACGGCACGAGGGTCCAGGCTGCCCAGGTGCGGGTGCAGGTGCCTCGGAGGAGGACGCAGCCTGCGGCGCCCGGGAGCTCCTGCCGGCTGGAGGCGCGGGGACTCGCATCCACCACCGTGTCCCGCTCGCGCGAGGACTATTCACTCGGGCCCCGGAGAGCGCGCGCGCAGGAGCGAGCTCGGGCTGTGCTTTGGGGGAGGGGAGCGAGGGGCGGGGAGCGCCTCACCGCGAGGACGGGGCGGGGCGGGCGTTCGGGGCGGCCCGAGCGCGTCTCCAGGCTCGGGAGGGCACGTGCGGAGTCTCCAGGCTCGGGAGGGCACGTGCGGAGCGGAAGGCGGGGGCGGCGCGGGGGCCGCGGAACTTTCCTCCGGCCGGACGGCGGCTGGCGCGGGCCACGAGGGGTTCGGGCGGCGCGCGACGGGGCCCTGAGCTGCGGGCCCGGGCGGCTCCTCCAGGGCGGCTCCGCACCGGCGGCTCCTCCAGGTCGGCCGCGTCCGCGCCGCGCTCCGGGCGTCTCTGAGGCCGCCCTCAGCGCACAAGCACTTCGCGCCCGCCTCGCAGCGGCGGCGCGGGCCGTTTGGGTCGAGTCAGCGCCCGGCGCCGCCTCCCCGCCTTCTCCACCGCTCCCCGCCGAGGGGCTCCGGTCCGGAGGGCGCAAGGCGGCGCCGGTCAGCGCCACCGTCCTCCGCGCGGCCGCCCGAACTCCCCCCCGGCGCCAGCGCCCCGCGGCGTCCAGCCCTGGAGAAGCAGCGCGGGGCGGACGCGGAGGGGCCGCGTCAGGCGGGAAAGCGGCGGCTGCCGGGCGCCCGGGCTCGCGAGGTCTGCGCGTCGCCGTGCGGAGGGGACTTCGCCGTGGAGGTCACCAGCATCGTCGCGGCGCTGACGCGGGCATTCAGGGTCCCCGAGCGTCCGCGGCGCGGCGGCGTCGGGCCGCGCTCTCCTAGCAGTCCCAGGGCCGCGTGGCGCCTGGCCACATCCGCGGCAGCGCAGGGCGCCGTGGGCTCGGGGCTCCCCCGCGCGAGCCGTCCCCGAGCGGCACCCGCTCCCCGCGCGCGGGGTTCCCGGAAGCGGCGGCGCCGGGCACGAGCTGGGACCCCGCGGCCCCGCCCCAGGCTCGGGGCCACACTGCGAGCTGTCGGGGACGGACCCGGCGCCGAGGCGGGCGCCCAGGGCAGGGACGGAGCCGGGCGCGCTGCAGAGCCGGCCAAGCCCAGCGTTCTCCCGGCCTGGCCGCCGCGCCTCCGATGCCGCCGGTCGGGCGCTAGAGGGGGACAGGCGACAAGGAAAACTCCTGCACCGCCTGCAGGTGGGGGCGGCTCCTCGGGCGCGGACCCGCACGGGGGGAGGGGACGCCGCCGGGCTGAGCTCCGCGCGTTCGTTACGGGCGCGCCACGGAGACCGTAGCGCCCGGGTGCGGACTCCAGTGATAAGATATTCGTGACTCATTTCCAACATCATTTTTCTTTCTTGAAGGGACTTCGGCTATCACAGTCGAGCGACATTGAAAACCCCGCTTCAAAACCCGTGGGAATGTTTTGAAAACATATTGATGGCCGCGGAGAAAGTGAACAGAGGAGAAAGCGGTGTTGGGAAGGAGTCACGCTATTTCCCCAGTGGGCAGAAGGCACGGGAGGGACCCGGCTCAGTGACAAGACTCAGGAGAGCAGCAGCCGAAGGAGCGGAGGGTCTGCGTTTGATGCTTGGAGTTCCCGGAGGGAAACAGCGCTTCATTCCTCGCCTCTCTGCGCTGCGATGCTTTCGTGCCACACACCGCAGATGAAGGCGCTTCACTGAACGCCTTACAGTGAATTGGGAGGAAAGAGGAGAGCGGGAAATGCCCCACACCTAAAATTCCGCTGCGTGGACAGAAATGTGAAATGCAAGTGATTTCCAGAGTGTGAGGAAGGGTTCCGATTGGTGACTGTACTCTCGTCCTCATGAGGAATTCATACACTGCTGCTTCTCTTTGAAGGTGTCCACGCCAGCTTGAATGTATGCAAATCATTTCTGTAAAGAAACCATGTGTGGAGTTTATGTATCGGCTCTTAAAAGAGTGAAATCTGATTTTGATTCTCATTTTGCCCCTGTTACTGATATTGATTGACCACATGGCATTTGCAAACTCACTTTAGAGTTTAAAAAAGTTGTAAAATAAAAACACTACATTATGACGGTTATGATATAAATCATTGCGTCTAAATTATGTTCTTAGAATTGTTTGATTCACTCTACTGATAATCCTATTCAAAATCTCTTTCTTTTTATATACTGTCAAATATATTTCCATGATCTTTTTATAATTAAATTTTCATTTTAAAATTTTGGCTTACAGTAAATCTATAAACATCATTAATGATTCACTAAAAGAAAAATCGTTCAAGAAGACACTCCTTATAAATTGAAGGAATGTATAATATCTTAAAATATAAACCATCCCACCTACTCTAAAATTGACCACATAATTGGAAGTAAAGCAAATATATATATATATATATATATATATATATATATATACGATCCGAATCTATTTCCATACTTTTACTTTTGAAATTAGACTTGCAAGGGGAAAAATTTTAATGGAACATCACCAAAAGGAAGTGATTTCAATATAATTCCCAACATCAAATATTTTAAAATCAAAGTTTAAAATCGAATTCTGATGTTTTGCTTGAGTGTTACATTTTAGAGAATATCTTATAAAATACCAAGAAGCTTCACTTAAAATTAGACTAGAAGGCAATAATTTTAGTGGAATGAAGGGGAAAAGGTGGGGGGGGGAAGGAGAAAGAAATAGAGAGGGAAAATTAGGTTTATTTCTAGCACTCCCACTTAGTTAGAAATCATGACACAGTGCCTGAAACAAACTTACTTCAAAGTAACAATAATCGAGTTGATTAACCTGAATTTCTAGTCTCCCCCCTCCACTATACTTCGACTTGATTAACCTGAATTTCTAGTCCCCCCCCTCCACTACACTTAACAGTTCAACTACAATTTATAATTTTTGTATGTTTAAATGAGCCAAAATCAAGTTTGATATAATATATATGCCTGGTCAGATAATTGATATATTCTGGTCTTGGCTTTTAAGGAAAAAAAAATTACAAGACTTTTCTCAATATTAAAACCTATCTCACATGTTTACATATGTTTGGATGTTGTCTATTGCATGTCTCGAAGATAATGACATCTTAAGTAAAAACTCATCTAAAAAGTGAGTTGAAATATGATTATCATGGCCTTTGACAATAGCAAGATTCCCTGAGTTTGACATGATTATTAATGTTAAAACATGATTGTAAAAAGAATTACCATGACCATTTGATCATTTATGTGTTTTATACATATGTGCACACATATGCATAACTGTGCATATGCATGTCTTCTAAAATATTTGTTTTGTTCTTTTTATGTGCTTAATTCTCTTCACTCAGGAAAGAGTTCAGAGTAAACTACTTTGTATGAGTATCAATTTCTTTTATAAAGCTAACATTTTGTTTAAACTATTGTCATGGTTATCTATGTAAGCTAGAAGCAACTGCACTTAGAAATGTACTTCCTCTTTGGTTTCCTAGCAATGTTGATATATTTGCTGACACGTGACAGTTTCAAAATTATAAGCTACTCAATGAACCAGATGCAATATTCATGTAGATTTATCTGCACTTGTCTGTTTGAATCATACCCATACTCAGAAAAGCATTCATGTCTCATTTTTCAGAACTACATTGTTCAGAATTCTTTTATATTCTTTCAGACTATTGTTCTTCATGATATATGTGGTCTGAATTCAGGTAAGATATTAAATTTTTTATTAAATAAAGAACATATGACATTAAAAACTAGTCCACTTTTATTTATAGTAGAAATAGTATTCACAAATGTTATTTGCTTTTAACAGTGATTAAGAGAGGAGAGTCTTAACCTGCAGTTACTTCCTTTGAGAAAAAAAGGATTATAATGTTTAATACTCAGCATGTTTCAAGGCTTGAGACAGTCTTAAGTATATTATTCTGGTAGAGGAGTAAATTAATCCATTCACAGCACCAATTTGCATTCTCTCAGGTCAAGGTAGAAGAAACATAAATAAAAAGAAGGTTGATCCTCAAATATGCCAAAATATCAGGTCTTAAAAGATTAGGTGGGTACTTTGAAAAGAACAAATTGCGTGAATCTTCTTTGTTAATATAAAATGTAAAGACAGGCTGTAGGCAATGATACTGTTATTTTCATGCCATCAACTTTAAAATGTAAGTGAGAAGACTGTGTTCTGTGTGACTCACCATGCAAACAGCTAAAGTTAAAAAAATAAAATCCTTGAAGTCAAATAGAGTTAATGTGAAGCTCTTTGCTTTCAGAAAGTATGTAATTAGGGGAAAACATACACATTGTTTACTTCAGAAATTTTGCTGTGGTAATAAGTAGATAATATTTTTCTGAAAAAGAACATTCCAAGCAGTGAATTTTACTTTACTGTTAGCACATCAAATCTTAAAGATCTTACAGAAAAAAAAGGCAACTTGAAGTTACATAAAATGTATTATAGTCGATTCTGCTATGATAATTGAATTTTGGTTCTTGTGTTACATGCAGTGAAAGAAAAATATATGTACACATGTCATATACATGTTATGTTTATATACGTGTGTGCATGAAACTCAATAAAATATTCTCTCTAGTACTTTTCTAATTCAGTAACCATTTGCCAAGCAAGATTTTCACATCCATTTGTGCTTAGCAGTGTAAGGAAAGTACAATGATTATTTGGATTTAGTTCTTACGTCTCAGAAGTTTATATTATATTGCAGCACAAAGACATGTAGGCTTTCCAATTAAAATCAATATCTGTGTTCCTACAGGAGAGTTCCAAATTATTATCGTTATGTAAGAGGAAAAGAATTATACCTTCACCTTCTAAGGCATGGATTTCTTACAGTTACTGCTTTTACTTGAGTTAAACTGACTCTAGGTATGGCTTGATCCACTGTCTAAAGGCTGGTACATAAACTTTCACTCACATTAAAAGCAATACTAAAGGTTATGCACAGTGACCTAATGATTTAACTAGATTCAAATAACTTGCCATATAATGAACTTAACAGTCTGTGTGGCATCAGGTGTCCACAGAAAGTAATTTTACTAAATTATGTAGAGACATTTAAAAATTTATAAATTTAAATTATTTCAATTTTACAAGTAGTACATTAGTTTATTTTTCATTCCTCAAAATGACCAGCTGGGTCAAAACAACTGTTTTTATTGATTTATAATTAATATCATTAAAGAGCATATTCTAAATATCAAGTGGGTAACAACTGATGATAGAAGTAAAACTGCCTCTTAAAAAACATATATATATTGGAATATGTATCATTATGTCCATCATAACCAGTATCACACGAATATTGCTATTAATTTTATTCAAATATTGAAAATAAAAATCTAGTCCATATTTGGACTTTATACTTTATACTTTGTACTTTAACTTGAATTATGCCTGCATTATGACACTTTGTGCCCTGTTTCAGAAAAATGCAAAACAAGAAGACACTTGGGCATGTCAAATACTTAAATGTTAAATTTGCCAATAATATTATTCTTAGGGATAACAACTATGAGCTAAACATAACGGTTGTTGTGATACCAATAATAGAAAACATACTTTTATTCTGCAGTCGCACTGGGATAATTAAAAGTATCAGATAAAGTTAAGTGATTCCTTAATGTACCTCTTCAGCTGGATTTATGGGTAAAGTTTTTTATACGAATATTTTTTACATTATTTCAGTTCAGTTTTCAAACAAATACCACATTGGCATTTTTGACCTTCTAGTTTGTATGTTTTTAACTTAAAAAATCAAAAGACAAGTTTTAAGAGAATGACAACCCAGTAAAACTTAATATGCCCAATATTAACATTTTATGTAAGGAGTGCTATATAATTATAATCATAGTATGTTTCTTTTGTTGTGCCTATTAAAATGCTTTCATGGAATATAAATATTTTAATATCTTCTAATTTAATAATGATTAACAATTATATGGAACTCATGCCAATCATTTGACAATTAGCATATGGTTATTCATCTGCTTGCCTGATACATATATCTAATCTTTTTGAGGACCCTGAGAAGTATTCAAAGAGCAGAGAATCTGTCCTTAAATCTTTACAAAAAGTATTTACTAAATAATTATGTATTTAATATTTGTATTTACAATTTTAGTCAAAATTTTCCATCATTAATTTTTTTCACATAGGATAATACCTACATAATCAACTGTAAAAAGTACCTAATTTGCCCTTTTGTTTAACATCATTTAGTATTTATATTGCTAATATTTGAGTCAATATAATTTTGTAATTATGATAGGTGAATAATACATATCGTATATTATTACATGTATGTATGTTGCATGCATATTGAGCCTATGTGGAGTTGTTATGAAAATGGTCTTTTGGCTACATGGTAACTTAACCTGCTATGGAGTCCATGCAACACTCTGTTGATATTTCAGTGTTAAATTCCATATATGGTCCATAGTATTAGAAGTATACTGAAATTCATATTACTATATATTGTGATACCTTTGCTATTTTTAATGGGTTAAAAAAATTATAAATTAATGGATAAAGCAGGAAAGCAAATACTAGGTTGACTTAAATTGGTATTAATTTATGATTAATCCTAGTCTGCATTTAATTGTTACTGAGTTATTTTGCATCATGACTTAAAAAATATAAGTAGTGAGAAGTACACTCCTGCATATTTTTGAATGATTTTATCTAATGCAAAAAAATAAGAAAGTTCCTTACTCAATGCTATCCCCATCAAGCTACCATTGACTTTCTTCACAGAACTGGAAAAAATCACCTTGAACTTCATATGGAACCAAAAGAGAGCCCGCATAGCCAAGTCAATCCTAAGCAAAAAGAACACAGTGGGAGGCATCACACTA
>CM052665.1:1327758-1411263 GCA_028533165.1 Leontopithecus rosalia
GGGAGTACCACACACTGAGGTCTATTGGGGGAAATAGGGGAGGGTCAGCGGGGGGGGAGCGGGGGAGGGATGGCATGGGGAGAAATGCCAAATATGGGTGAAGGGGCAGAAGGCAGCAAAACACACTGCCACGTGTGTACCTATGCAACTATCTTGCATGTTCTGCACATGTACCCCAAAACCTAAAATGCAATAAAAAATTTTTTTTAAAAATTGCTTTTTTTTTTTCAGAGTTATCCATGAAAGTTGAGTTGGAGGAGGAAATAAATTTTTAGGAACCCAAACCTTTGAAATAATTAATGTTTAATTAATATTTGATGGATATTCTTTATTCTAAATTGAGCCTATGACTATAAGGTTAAGTGATTATCCATTGTCTAAAACAGTGTCCTCATGGGATGTTCACAATAGTTCTGGGAAAGATTTGCTTCCTAAAGGGATGGGAGGAAATCAAATTAGAATTTTTTGATTAGATGACATTTCATAAGTCATATGTTTAAGACACCAGTAATGTGTGGCTTTTTTGTTCTGGTCTATTTATCCGTCTTCCAGAAATCCATCCACATTCCTATCCAGCAAATGGCCTGGCTCTGATACTGCTGTTAAATTGCACACTGTCATTCTTTCCCACTAGCAAGGAGAGAAAACAGGAATTTTCTGTTGAATCTAAATCCCAGACAAAGGAAAATCTACAGTAAGTCTGGTATTGAATATTGAGCACCAGATTTGCCAGCCATTTTCGTTTAAAGTTGTTATAATTTCTTTTTTAAAAACAAGATTTCTGTTACCATCCTGCTGATTTTCTGTTGAAATTTTTGCCTTGCCATCTCCTTCCAAATAAGATAATTCTTTGTAGGACAAAAGTAACTCATTCTGTATAATAACTGGTTCACAAGTATTTAAGATATCACCTTATACTAGAGTTGATTCAGGAAATATGGAAGGAACTATTAGCTAAGGAACCCCAGCAATACAAAACAATAAGCTCTTGTCACTTCAGCAGAGGTTACTTGACCTCTGCAGGGCTGTTTGAATTACGGGTTCACAGGTCCGACATTACCCTGAAAAACTGGAACAGTATTCCTCAGGTGAAAACTTGACAACAACAGGATTAGAAGTGTATACAAAGCAATCCAAAAGTTAGCACTTTCTGGAGAATCACTCAACTGGTGTGAAACATGAAACTTGCTAACTGCTGAAATGAGCTGTTTAGCATTGTGGGAATGCTTTGCGTTTAATAGTAAAAAGCAAAAACTCTGTTAATAGTATACTAACAAAATATTAAGATAAAATATTAACTTAAAAATCCTATAAACAAGTTGTAATTGCAGTGCTAACTTGCATTTTAAGGGTAGATAAATTTGCTGACATTTAGCAAGAGAAAAGATACTAGGGTGAATAAATATTTGTAGATATGGGGCATAGTAGGCATGTTGAAAATATGCTTAAAAATGAACTTTAATGGGATTGCTTATTTAAAAAAAATTTTCATATAGCAAGACTTTCACTGTTTTTAATAACAACTGATAAGACCCTTGGACTGAAATAATGTGAGCTATAAGATGTGATTTTCCATCAGTGTCAGAAAGATAAAAACATTAATATGAACAGCAGATCTTCAAGATAACTAGGCAAAGGAAGTATTGATATGATTGAGGGTATTGCTTCCTGCTGGGGAGCTCTATGAAATGTGATGGAGTTGTTCTTAAAATACTAATGGAACAAAAATTGTCGGAGATAAAGCAACACAACTATTTTTCATGTTATTTTTAGCTTTATACAAGAGAAAGCATTCAAATAAACTTAGCAGAATATGGTGAATAAGAACCACGTGTGCAGAAAGGGATATTCGTCTATGATTTTAACATCTATATGTATACAATAAATGCTTCATATATATTTATTTAATGAGAATTTTATATTCACTGATAATTATTTTGACGATCGTGTTTTAATTAAAAATAATTGGTCAATAGTGAAAGTAACAAGGTAGTTGAGAAAAATATGACAAACAAAATCATAATGGGAACTGGGCCAAGATGGCTGATTAGAAGCAGCTACTGTCTGAGGCATTCACAGAGAGGAATGAAGGGGAGTGAATACAGCACCTGCAACTGAAATATGCAGGAACACAGCATCTGCAACTGAAATATGCAGGAACACAGCACCTGCAACTGAAATATGCAGGAATACAGCACCTGTAACTGAAATGTCGAGTGACTACAGCACCTGCAACTGAAATATAGAGTGAATACAGCATCTGCAACTGAAATATGCAGGAACACAGCACCTGCAACTGAAATATGCAGGAATACAGTACCTGCAACTGAAATATAGAGTGAATACAGCACCTGCAACTGAAATATGCAGGAATACAGCATCTGCAACTGAAATATGCAGGAACACAGCACCTGCAACTGAAATATGCAGGAACACAGCACCTGTAACTGAAATATAGAGTGAATACAGCACCTGCAACTGAAATATGCAGGAACACAGCACCTGCAACTGAAATATGCAGGAATACAGTACCTGTAACTGAAATATAGAGTGAATACAGCACCTGCAACTGAAATACCCAGGAATACAGCACCTGCAACTGAAATATGCAGGAATCCAGCACCTGCAACTGAGATATCCAGGAATACAGCACCTGCAACTGAGATATCCAGGAATACAGCACCTGCAACTGAGATATCCAGGAATACAGCACCTGCAACTGAACTATCCAGGTATACAGCACCTGCAACTGAAATATCCAGGTATACAGCACCTGCAACTGAAATATGCAGGTACTCGCACTGGGACTAATCAGAGAAACAACTCAACCCTCAGAGAGTGCAGAAAAACAGGGTGGAGTGATGGCCCTCCTGGGAGCAACATGGAGCCAAGAGAACCCCCAATCCCAGCTAAGGGAAACAGTGAGCAATTGTGCAACATGAGGAAACCATGCTTCTTCCTTTGACCTTTGCAACCTGTAGATCAGGAAGTCCCTGCATGAATCCACTCCACTAGAGCCTTGGGTCAAACACACACAGTGCTATGTGGAATCTTGGCAGAGCAGCTCCTCAGGCTTGCACAGAGACCCAGGAGCTTTGCCTAGTTAATCCCAGGATTCCCCACAAGGGTGTCTGCAGCTTACACAAGGAGTGAGGTCTGTGCAAACCCCTAGGAAGGGGACTGAATCCAGGGAGCTCAACAGCATCAGTCTGTGGGTCCCACTTCCATGACACTTCACAAGATAAGACCCACTGGCTTGGAATTTGGGGAGTCCCAATAGTTGGGATAAGGAAGGGGTTCCCCAGCACAGCACAGCTGCTTTGCCTGAATGTGACCAGACTGCTCCTTTAAGTGAGTCACTGATGCATTCCTCCTCACTGGCCAGGATCTCCAGCCAAGGCCTCCAGCCACCTCTTCCCTTGTTCTACAGCCAACAGAGGTTCTATTTTCTCCCTGGGATGCAGTGCCCAGGGTGTGGGACAGGTTGCCATCCCTGTCCCACTGAATCCAGGCTGTTCAGGTGTCTCAACCAGTCCAATCTGTGAGCCTCAGAGAGCCCAAAGCAATTAAAGGGATGAAGGAATCCCTAAGCAGCACAGCTGCTCTACCATATCAGCCAGAGTGCTTCTTAAAGCAGGTCCCTGGTCCCATTCCTCCTGAATGGGTGAGATCTCCAAACTGCTATCTCCAACCACCTCCTACTGGTGCATCCAGGCCAGCAACAGGCCAGCACCCACCTGGAATGGAGCTTCCAGAGGATAGACATGGCTGCCATCTTTGCAGTTTTGCAGACTTCACTGGTGATATCTCCAGGTATAGGAAAAAAGCCAGGTGACGATGGTCTGCCCAGGAATGTGCAGCAGCCTTACAGAAGAAAGACCAGACTAGTAAAAGAAAAACAGACAACCAGAAAAAACAAACCCACAAGAAACCCATCAAAGGTCAGCAGCCTTCACTATTGAAGGTAGATGAGCCCACAAAGATGAGAATGAACCAGTGCAAAAACGATGCAAATTCAAAAACCCAGAGTGCCCCCTTTCCTCCAAGTGATTACACCTCTCCAGCAAGGGCTCAGAACGGGAATGAGGCTGAACTGGCTGAAATGACAGAACTAGGCTTCAGAATGTGGATAAAAATGAACTTCAGTGAGCTAAAAGATGCGTTGTTACCCAATGCAACAAAGCTAACAATTATGCATTGTTTATACAGGAGCTGACAGCCAAAATAGCTAGTTTAGAAAGGAGTACAACTGACCTTATACAGCTGAAAAACACACTACAAGAACTTCACAACGCAATCACAAATGATGATAGCATAATGAACCAAGCAGAGGAAAGAATCTCAGAGTTTGAAGACTGTCTTTCTGAAATAAGACAGGCAGACAAGAATAGAGAATAAAGAATGAAAAGGAATGAAAGAAACCTCTTAGAAATATAGGATTATGTAAAAAGACCAAAACTATGACTAATTGGGGTTCCTAAAAGAGATGGGGACAATGGAATCAACTTGGGAAACATACTTCAGGATATCATCCAGGAGAACTTTCCAAACCTAGCAACAGGCCAAAGGAAATGCCCCAAATTCCAGTCACATACTCTATGAGAAGATCATCCCCAAAGCACATAATCATCAAATTCTCTTAAGGTCAAAATTAATTAAAAAATGGCAAGGATAGCCAGAAGGGCCAGGTCACCTACAAAGGAGAGCCTATCAGACTAATAGCAGACTTCTCAGAGGAAATCCTACAAGCCAAAAGAGATTGGGGGCCAATACTGACATTCTTAAAGAATTTCTAACCCAGAATTTTATATCTCACCAAACTAAGCTTCATACATGAAGGAGAAATGAGATCTCTTTTAGACAAGCAAATGCTGAAGAAATTTGTTATTACCAGACCTGCCTTACAGGACCTTCTGAAGAAAGCACTAAATATAGAAAGAAGAGATCTTTACTGTTCACTACAAAGACACAATGAAGTAAACATACTAGTGACACTATAAAGCAACCACATAAACAAGTCTGAAAAATAACCTGCTAGCATCATGATGACAGGATAAAATCCACACAGCATAACACTAACCTAAAATATAAATCATCTAAATGCGCCTATTAAAAGACACAGAATGGCAAGCTGGGTAAAGAAGCAAGACCCATTAATAGGCTGTCTTCAAGAGATGCATCTCACATGCAAGGGCACACATAAGCTCAACATAAATGGATCAAGAAAAATTTATCATGCAAATAAAAACAGAAAAGGGAAGGGGTTGCAATCCTAGTTTCTGACAAAACAGACTTTAAACCAACAGAGATCAAAAAAGACAGAAAAGGGCATTACATAATGGTAAACCGTTTAATTCAACAGGAAGATCTAACTATCCTAAATATGTATGCACCCAATGCAGGAGAACCAAGATGCATAGAGAAACTTCTTAGAGACCTTCAAAGAGACTTAGACTCCCACACCATAATAATGAGAGACTTTAACACTCTATTGCCAATATTGGGCATATCATTGAGACAGAAAATTAACAAAGATATTCATGACCAGAACTCAGCTCTGGAACAAGTGGACCTGATAGATAGCTACAGAACTCTCCAACCAGAAACAAAAAAAAATATGTTATTCTCATCATCACATGGCATGATCACATAATTAGAAGTAAAACACTCCTCAGCGCCTGCAAAAGAACTGCAATAATAACAAATAGTCTCTCAGACCACAGTGCAATTAAATTAGAACTCAAGATAAAGAAATTAACTCAAAACTGCATATTTACATGGAAATTGAACAACACGCTCCTGAGTGGCTTTTGGATAAATAATAAAATAAAGGCAGAAATCAAGAAGTTCTTTGAAACTAGAGCGAGCAAAGATAGAACATACCAGAATCTTGGGGATACAGATTAAAGACTGCACACCTACAACCATTCAATCTTTGACAAACCTGACAAAAACAAGCAATGGGGAAAGGATTTCCTATTTAATAAATGATGCTGGGACAACTGGCTAGCTATATGCAGAAAATTGAAACTGGACCACTTTCTTATACCATCTACAAAAACCAACTCAGGATGGATTAAAGACTTAACTGATAACCCAAAACTATAAAAGCCCTAGAAGAAAACCTAGGCAATACCATTCAGGACATAGGCATGGGCAAATATTTCATGATGAAGACACCAATAACAATTGCAACCAATGCAAAAGATAGACAAATCGGAGCTAATTAAACTAAAGAGCTTCTGCAAAGCCAAAAGGAAACAAACAAAAAACACCAACAGAGTAAGCTGACAACCTACAGAATGGGAGAAAAAATTTGGAATTTATCTATCTCACAAATGTCTGATATCCAGCATCTATAAGGAACTTAAACAAATTTACAAAATAATAGCAAACAACTCCATTAAAAAGTGGGCAAAGGACATGAACAGACACTTCTCAAAAGAAAACACACATGCAGCCAACAAACATATGATAAAAAGCTCTACATCACTAGTTATTAGAGAAATGCAAATTAAAACCACAATGAGATACCATCTCACATCATTCAGCATGGCTATCATCAAAAAGTCAAACATTAACAGATGCTGGGGAGGTTGCAGAGAAAGAGAATGTTTAGACACTGCTGGTGGGAGTATAAATTAGTTAAACTGTTGTGGAAGATAGTGTGGCAATTCCTTAAAAATTTATGAATAGAAATATCATTAGACCCAGCAATCCCATTACTGAATATATGACTAAAAGGAAAATAAATCATTCTACTGTAAAGACACTTGCACACTGACGTTAATCACAGCATTGTTCAAAATAGTAAAAACCTGGAGTCAACCTAAATGTCCATCAATGGCAGACTGGATAAAGAAGATGTGGTATACATACACATAATATTATGCAGCCACAAAACAGAACCAAATCGGCCGGGCGCGGTGGCTCAAGCCTGTAATCCCAGCACTTTGGGAGGCCAAGGCGGGTGGATCACGAGGTCAAGAGATCAAGACCATCCTGGTCAACATGGTGAAACCCTGTCTCTACTAAAAATACAAAAAATCAGCTGGGCATGGTGGTGCGTGCCTGTAATCCCAGCTGCTCAGGAGGCTGAGGCAGGAGAATTGCCTGAACCCAGGAGGCGGAGGTTGCATTGAGCTGAGATTGCGCCATTGCACTCCAGCCTGGGTAACAAGAGCGAAACTCCCTCTCAAAAAAAAACACAAAAGAACAAAACCCAGAATCAAATCATGTCTTTTGCAGGAACCTGGATGGAGCTGGAAGCCATTATCCTTAGGAAACTAATGCAGAAAGAGATAACCAAAGACCACATTTTCTTTTATAACTGGGCGCTGAATTATGAGAACACACAGATACATGGGGGAAAACAACACACAGTGGGATCTTTTGGAGGGTGGGGGTGGAAAGGGGGAGACTGTCAGGAGGAATAGCTAATGGATGCTGGGCTTAACGCCTGTGAGATGGGATGATATGTGAAGCAAACCACTATGGCACATTTTTACCTGTGTAACAAACCTGCATATCCTACACATGTACCCTTGAACTTAACATGAAAGTTAGAAACTTAAAAAAGAAAATCATAGTAATTGACTGATTTGTTTCACTTCTATAGTTTAATAGAAACAATATCAAGATTCTTTAAAGTGAAAGCAAACAGATTGTAACAATTCATTTTCAAAATATAAAGGGTAAATTCATCATTACTGCATTCTATAGAAGGAAACTTAGTAGCAGTGGTGAATCTAAGTTACAATCTTATTTGCAAACTTCAGCACACCCAAAACTACTTATTTAAGAATGTTTTGGTTTGATGTGTCCCCCTTGGACCGTACCCATGCAGTTGTGGAATAAGTTTTTATCTCTGTAAGAATATGGGTAGACCTTTAGAACAGTATCTACTGAAATATGCCATTAATTTTTTTTTTCCTGGAATACACATGTTCTTCCTCATATCACAAAGTGGAGTTTAATTCCTCATCTTCTCGAACTTAAATTGGCCTTAGCACTTGTTCAGACTATCAGAATTCTGTGGAAGGGACATTCCAGGACATCCAAACCTAAGGTCATAAGAAGTCTTTCAGGTTCTTCCTGGGCCACACGGAATGTATAGGATTCTGCCCATTGGAATATGGCCACTATGCTATCAGAAGGTCAAGCAGCATGAGGAGGCCATTCTAGGTGTGCTGGTTGACAGCATCAGGTGAGCTCTGAACTAACAGCGTCAACCAAGAGCCATGTTAGTTGATCGGTCAATTGATATGATTCCAGTCAGTTCATCTGATTCCTCAGCCACATGTGAGGCCCTAGAACAAACTATCCAATGGAGCCCACTCAACCCATGGAACCATAGGTAATAAAAAACAGTTGTTTCAATAATCTGAAAGAATACCAAATTGTTGTTTCAAGTCTCTAATTTCTTAATGGTTTGCCATGCAGTGTTAGAAAACCGGAACAATTCTCGATGAGCATAGTTTGGAATCCAGCACATCAGATTTTTCCTCCAAACACTGACTGATTAAACATTGAGATAATCTATTTTCGTCAAACAAATATGACACATGTAGCAGGTTTAACATTAGTTAATTTTAAGCCTATGATGCTGCTTCCCTAACTTTACAAATTATAGGCACAAAAATACAACAATATGTTTATAAGCTTATACATATTTTAGGGAGAAACTGAAATTATATTTATTAGTAAATTGTTTCTCCTCATAAATTAAGAGCCCATCTTGAGCTAGATGTTAGTAGGGCTACTAGTGTGTAGGCCTCAGCTGTGATGTTAGCATTTACATCTTAAAACACCAATCTAATTTAGAAAATGATATGGTTTGGTTCTTTATCCACACCCAAATCTCACCTTGAACTGGAATCCCCAGTGACCCCCATGTGTTGAGGGTGGGACCAGGTGGAGGTAATTGGATCAGGTAGGCAGTTTCCCTGCACGCTGTTCTTGCAGTAACGAATCTCATGAGGTCCGATGGTTTTATAAGCACCTGGCATTTCTCCTGCTTGCACTCATTCTCTCTCCTGCCTCCCTGTGAAGAGGTGCCCTCTGCCATGATTGTCAGCTTCCTGAGGCCTCTCCAGCCATGCAGCACAATGAGCCAAGTAAATCTCTTTCCTCTGTAAATTACCCAGTCTCAGGCAGTGCTTTATATCAGCATGAGAATGGACTAACACAGGATACATAACAAAAGAGGCAAGAGTTATTTTCATTATTTTTCAAGTGTCTGAACAAGTAGACTTGTTCATGTTTACAACTTCAAACACAACTATTGCCAGTGACCCTGAAGAAGCATACATGTTGTGTTGCATTTAACATTTTATTTTCATTTGGGGTTCTGTTTATTTATTCCCCCAAAACTGCCAAAAGAACAGTATTTTCACGTTAAGGTGAGGATTTTACCACTGCATTCCTTAAAAATTTATATCTAAGTTTTGGAAAAGTAAAATGTTGAATACTTCCTAATTTTCTACCTCTTTCTGTTTCATTTTCTCCTCCATTTCTTCATTTGTTTTTTCTATTTGTCACTCTTTCAATTTCATCTTTTAGTAAGGGGAGGTAATAAAGTACAGTGTTGAGAGTCAGATGACCTGACTTCTAATCTATATTCTGAAAGTAACTAGATCCTGGTCAGACCACTTACAATCTGGAACCTAAATTAATCCTTCTGAAACATTAGAGGATTAAAATACATTATCTTTCTAATGTTGTTGCTTTAAAATGACACAATTTCGAAAACATGTAAAACAAGGCAATTACAAGGTAATCACCAGAAAACTAATTTGGAGGTATCAAATACATCAGGCACTTATTATGAGTTACCCCAATGAACTAACATCAGAATGAAAAGGCAAATTACTTTAGGCTACCCTGTTCTCATGATAAAGTAAAAGAAAGCATAAAGTTTCTCTATGAAAATAAATTTCTATTCATTGATCCTAGGAGAAATAAACATAATTCCCACGTGCATATAAGGAAGGTTGAATAAAACAATTGAAACTATATTCAGTTATGGCATTCAAAGGGACAGACATTCCACAACTATGAATATACCAGAATATATATTTATATATTTTTATAATTTATATGTCTATTTACCAAATGTACTGAAGCTGTACAGGCATAACAGACTTTGTCTTTTTTATTTTTATTCCTAGCATCTGGACAGTGTATGAGCTATTCAATAGGCCCTCATTAACTTTTTTAGAATGAAGAGGCACAGCAGGCATGGTGGCTCAGTCCTGTAACGCCAGCACTTTGGGAGGTATAGGTGGGAGGATGGCTTGATACCAGAAGTTATAGACAAGCCTGGCAACATAACGAGGCCCTGTCTCTACAAACAGTTGAAAAATAATTATTTGTGCCTGTAGTCCCAGTTATGCAGGAGGCTGAGGTAGAAGGGTCACTTTAGTTCAGGAGGTAGAGGCTGTAGCTGGCAGTTGTGATTGCATCACTGCACTCAAGTCTGGATGGCAGAGTGAGACCATGCTTAAAAAAAAGAAAAGGTACAGAATCCATCTTCAAATGGATGTTTAGTATATAGTTACTTGAATGATAAAAAAGACATATAGTTACTTTATAATTTAGGAAAGATACGGCTATATAACTCTAATACATTCAGGTAAGCAGTTTTGTGTTGCCCTGATTAAGTATATGTATAAAAATTCTAACAAAATGCAAAAAATAAAAATAAAAGTAAACACCTGGAAGAGCATTTTCCCAATAATAAATATCTCGTGTGAGTTTATGACAAGTACCAGTTTTCAGTTTTCATTAGATTCAATATTATAACTGGCAGTAGTAACTGGAGTCCCATATTTTACATTGTTGACTATCACTTTGATTTAAAATTATTCAGATGGTAGAGTTAGCACCTTCAATGACAATTTACAATTCTGACACATATTATCTCTCAAGTGGAGGCTTGTCTTATTCTTTATCAGGTTGAATCTAAAGGATTCTGAAGCAAGATTTTTTTTCTCAGAAAATGCTTTAAAATTTTCCCAAGGATCATTCAAAACGATGGGCTTCAACACAGCTGACTGGAGGGACCTGTTATTTACCTCCTCTGCCAAGAACAGGTAGTGAACAGTTAAGCACACCTTGAGTAGCTCATACAAGAGAGAACACTAGGATTTAAGATAAAAGTGACAGGAAACATCTAAGGCAAAAAAGAACAAGATAATGAGGCAGTCATTTTGATTGGGAGCTGGGAGAAACTCCCAAGTGCAGGCAAAGAGTGAGGGAGAGAGGGAGAGACCCCCAGCAGCCCTCCTTTCCTCTGTGGACTCCTGAAACCCTAGCCGCATGAAGGGAGAGACCCCCCAGCAGCCCTCCTTTCCTCTGTGGACTCCTGAAACCCTAGCTGCATGAAGGGAGAGACCCCCAGCAGCCCTTCTTTCCTCTGTGGACTCCTGAAACCCTAGCTGCATGAAGGGAGAGACCCCCAGCAGCCCTCCTTTCCTCTGTGGACTCCTGAAACCCTAGCCACAGGAGAGCCTGTTAACACTCAGGGCCCTGAAACTAACATAGGGAGTTATTAGAAAACCGTGTGACGTCACTGCTTCAAGGAAAGAGCTTGCATGTGGTCCAACACACTCCCTAAGACCTAAGCAGCTACAGCAAGACACCATTTTAGAGCCCAGCCCCCAAAAGATGCTCACCGTCATGGGTTCCAGCAGTGCCAGGAGTAAGAGACAAGCAAAGCATGGGCGGCTGCTGCGTGGACTGAAGCACACGTGAGGCACAGACTACCCGCGCTGTGCTGAGGCATGAGTATGGCAAGTGTTCCCCAGCCACTGGACTGTGCAGCCCCCACTGCAGGCAGCCCCCACTGCAGGCCTGTGAATTGCCCTGCCCCTGCCTACCATGGCTGGCACCTGCCTATCTTAGGGGGCCTGAGGACAAGCCTATCATCCCAGCTTTGTCCCTCGCTGCTGCTGTGCCAGAGCATACAGTTTGGTGAACTGGGGATTGGCCAGCAGAGTCCACCACTGTTGGCACCTGAGCACTTCTCCCAGAGGCCTGATGTTGGGTCTACCCACCCTGCTACCACTACCAAGGCTGGCACCTACCTGCACATGCCACCTGTGAGCCTGAAACTTGTCCCACCCGTGCATCATAGCCACTACCAATACCAGCACACAGTGCTTAGGACACAGAGGGTTGCTCTGCTAATGCTATTGCCACTGCCCATACCATATTGGCTGCACAGGAGATGGAGAACTTACCTTCCTACTAAGCCCAACTTTGCCATACTGGCATTTAAGCAAGCCATAGCTTGAATAGAGGCCCTAGCATCAGCCTGCCTGGACCTGCTAATACTAGTGTGAGTGTATGCCATGCTGGAGCCCAAGAATAGCCACACTCCACCCACTGCCACCACTACTGGCCTTAAGATGACTCACCAAGCATCCCAGTCCCCAGAAATAGTTCACCACAGCCCCCATTAATAAAAAAACCCTGAGCCACCTAGGAAATCACAGACATCACTGACATTGTTTATAGTCAAAGAAATCACACAGACATTGCACCACTGCATGCACTCAGATTCAAAGCCAAAATGCCCTATCCAACCAATAACATAGACACATCTTCAGGAGAAAGTCATTTTATGAAGTCAAATTAAAAAAAAATGGAAGAAGACTATTACAACAAATCTGCAGATATCAACATAAGTATGAGGGAAACATTAAAAAGCAAGAAAATATTTGACATGTACAAAGGAATGCACTAATTCTCTAGCAACAGATCTCAATCAAAAACAAATCTGTAATAGCCCAGAAAAAGAATTCAAAATGCTAATTTTAAATAAACTCAGCAAAATACAAGAGAATACTGAAAAACAATACAAAGAGGCCGGGTGCTGTGGCTCACGCCTGTAATCCCAGCACTTTGGGAGGCCGAGGTGGGTGGATGATGAGGTCAAGAGATCGAGACCATCCTGGTCAACATGGTGAAACCCCATTTCTAATAAAAATACAAAAAATTAGCTGGGCATGGTGGCACATGCCTGTAATCCCAGCTACTTGGGAGGCTGAGGCAGGAGAATTGCCTGAACCCAGGAGGCGGATGTTGCGTTGAGCCGAGATAGTGCCATTGCACTCCAGCCTGGGCAACAAGAGCAAAACTCTGTCTCAAAAAAAAAAATTACAAAGAAATCAGAAAAACAATTTAGCATATGAATGAGAAATTTGCCAAACAGCTATCACAACAAAGAACCAAATACAACTTCAGGAAATTAATAGTTTAAATGAAATGCAAAACACATTTGAAAGCTTCAACAATTGACTGGATCAAGCAGAAGAATCTCTGTATTTGAAGACAGTTCTTTTGAAATAACCCAGTCAGACAAAAATAGAGAAACATGACAAAAAATGACCAAAGTCTACATGACATATGGGATCCTATAAAGTGACCAAATAATCAAATTTTCAGTATCCCAGGAGTCAAAGAGAAAATGAAAGATTTAGAAAACATATTCAATAAAAGAATAAATTAAAACTTCCCAAGTCTAGCAAGAGATTTTGACCTCTATATACAGGAGCCTTAGTGATCTCCAAGCATATACAATACCAAAAGGGTTCCATATAGCACATTATACTTGAACTGCCAACTGTAAGACGCAAAAAGAAAATACCTAAAACATCAAGAGAAAAGCATCTAGTCACCTATAAAGGATCTCTCATCACACTAACAACAGACTTTCAACAGAAACCTTACAGACCTCTAGAGAATGGGATGACACATTCAAAGTGATAAAAGATAAACAAAACCCTACTAACCAAAAGTAATGAATCCAGCAATGTTATCATTCATAAATGAAAGAAAAATGAAGTCTTTCCTATAAAGTAATAGCCAAGAGAAGTCCTCATTCTAGATGAGCCATAATTAGGGAGTCCCATACCTGAACGTAAAAGAATGGTATCTAGTACCATGGAAACAAAGGAAAATATAAAAATCATGGCTAGAGAAAACACACAAGCAAGAAACGGAAAGACACAAGTGTTACCATGACAGAAAATCACCAAACCACAATGAAAATCAGAGTGAAATGAAGGAACAAAGGATATACAAACCAATAAAAAATAATAAAATGACAGGAATAAACCTTCACATATCAATAATAACCTTGAATGTAAATGGATTAAACTTTGCACTTGAAAGATATATGTTTACTGCATGTATGAAAAAAATGACCCAACTACAGGATGCCTATAATAATCTCATCTCACCTGTAAAGACACACCTAGACTGAAAGTAAAGAAATGGACAAGATAGTCCATGCAAAATAAAACAAAACAAAATAATATATGGAGGAGAGGCAGCTATGCTTATACTGGAAAAAATATATAACTTCTGCCAAAAACAGTAAAAGATCATTATATGATGATAAAAGGATCAATTTAACAAGAGGATATATTCTAAATGTATATGCATCCAACACCAGAGTACACAGATATATAAGGCAAATGTTATTAGATTTCAAGGGAGAGAGGCTCCATAAATAATAGTTGGGGACTTCAACATTCCAATTTCAGTATTAGACATATCATTGAGAACAAAAATTAACAAAGCAACATGGGATTATTTAGATCAAATGGACCAAACAGGCATTTACATAGCATTTCATCCAATAGCTACAGAATACACATTTTTTTTCATTGGTACATGGAACATTCTCCAGGATAGACCATATGTTGGGACTCATAAATCTCAAACATTTTTTAAAATCAAAATTATATCAAGTATCTACTTCGGCCATGGTGAAATAAAACTACAAATAAATAATAAGATAAACTTTAAAAACAGTAGAAATACATGAAAATTAGATATGCTTCTAAGTGACCTTTAGGGTAAGGAAGATACTAAGAAGAAAATCACAAAAATTCCTGAAACAAATGAAAATCAAAACATAGCATACCACTGGGAGCAGTGGTTCATGCCTACAACCCCAGCACTTTGGGAGGCCGGCTGAGGTGGGCAGATCACAGGAGGCCAGGAGTTTGATACCAGCCTGGCCAACATGACAAAACGCTGTCTCTACTAAAATTATAAAAATTAGCCAGGCATGGTAGTGTGTGTGTGTAATTCCAGCTAGTAGGGTAGGGGAGGCACAAGAATCTCTTGAACCCAGGAGGCAGAGTTTGCAGTGAGCCAAGATCTCACCACTGCACTCCAGCTGGGTGATAGAGTGAAACCCTGTCTAAAATAATAATGATAATAACAACATACAAAATCTATGGAATATACAGCAAAAGCAGTGCTGAGAGGCAAGTCCCTTCATTGGAAAAGCAGAAAGACATCAAACAAACAATTTAACAGTACACCTAAGGAATAAGAATAGCAAGAAAAAAACAACCCAAAAATTAGCAGAAGGAAAGAAATACTAAAGATCAGAGAAGAATGAAATGAAATTGAGACTGAAAAAATACAAGAGATCAAAAAGATAAAAAGTTGGGTTTTTGAAAAAACAAACAAAACTGACAGTCTTTGAGCTAGACTAAGAATAAAATAGAGAAGAACCAAATAAAATAAAACCAAACACAAGAATAAAAATTAAAAAAAAATAAAAATAAAAATAAAAGAAATAAGACATACCTCATACCACAGGACTACAAAAGATAATTGAAGACTATTTTGAGTAACTATGCATGAACTTATTGGAAAAACTGGAAGAGATAGATGAATTTCTGAACATTTATGTATTTCTATACAACCTACCTAGATTGAATCAGGAAGAAAGAAAACCTGAAAACACTAAGAACAAATAATGAGATCAAAGTAGAAAAAACAAATTCCCGATAGAGAAGAGGACTGGATGATTTTACTGCCAAATACTACGAAACTTTCAAAGAAAACTAACATCAGTTTTCCTCAAATTATTCTAAAAAAAAATAGAGGAGAGAGTTTCCTCAGACATTCTGTGAGTCCAGCATTAGCCCAATATCAAAACCAGACAAGGACACAACACAGAAAGAAAACTACATACAACATCTCTGATAAACATAGATACCAAAACTTACAAAAATTCTTGACAAAATAATAGCAAACCAAATCCAACTGCGTATTTTTAAAAATACGCTATGATTAAGTGGGATTTATCCCAGGGATACAAGTACCATTGGACATATGGAAATCAATAAACATAATGTATCACATCAACAGAATAAGGGATAAAAACCATATGATCATTTCAACTGACACACAAAATGCTTCCAATAAAATTCAACAATCTTTCATGACAAAAACTCTCAACAAACTAAGCATAGAAGGAATATGCCTATACCTGACCAATTCACAACTGGCATCATACTGAAGGGGAAAAGCTGAAAGCCTTTCCTCTCAGAACTGAAAGAATACATGGATGTCCACTTTTACCATTCTTACTCAAAATAGTACTAGGAGTCCTAGCCAGAGCAAGAAATAAAAGGCACCCAAATTGGAAACAGGAAGTCAAATTGTCACTCTTTGCTGATTATATAATATTCTTTTAGAAACACCTAAAAACTCCACCAAAAAAGAAGTTAGATCTGGTGAATTCAGTATCATTTGTATTTTTATACAACAACAATGATCTAGTTGAGAAATAAATCAAGAAGGCAATCATATTTACAATAGCCACCAAAAATATTGCCTAGGAATAAATTGAACAATGGAGATAAAAGGTTTCTACAAAGAAAACTACAAATACCAAGGGAAGAAATTGAAGAGGACTGAAGCAAATGGAAAGACGTCCCATTCTGACATTCATTCTTTTGATCCGTGAGCGTGGAAAAGACATCTCATGTTCTTGGATCAAAAGAATTAATATCATTAAAATGACCATACTGTTCAAAGCAATGTTCAGATTGAATGCAATCCTTATCAAAATACCAATATCATTTTTCATGGAATTAGAAAAATCAATTCTCAAAATTTGAATGGAACCAAAATGAACCATAATAGCCAAAGCAATTTTGAGCAAATAAAACAAAACTGGTAATATCACACTATTTGACTTCAAAATACATTAAATGACTATAGCAACCAAAACAACATTTTTTTTTTGAGACAGTCTCACTCTCGTCACTCAGGCTGGAGTGCAGTGGTGCGATATCGCCTCACAGCAACCTCTGTTTTCCGGGTTCAAGGGATTCTCCTGCCTCAGCCTCCTGAGTAGCTGGGATTATAGGTGCCTGTCACCACGTCCATCTAATTTTTAGTAGAGACAGTGTTTCGCTACGTCAGCCAGGCTGGTCTCTAATTCCTGACCTCAGGTGATCCGCCCGCCTCAGCCAAAGTGCTGGGATTACAGGTGTGAGCCACCATGTCCAGCCAACATCATGACAGTACCATAAAAATAGATACATAGACCAATGGAATAGAATATAGAGTCCAGAAATACATTCATGAATTTACAGCAAACTGATTTTTGCAAACACCAAGAAAATATACTGCCATAAGGACAGAGTCTTAAATAAATAGTGCTGGGAAAATTGGAATTCCACATGCAGAAGAATGAAACTAGACCCCTATCTCTCACTATTTATAAAAAGCAACCTAAGATAGATTAAAGATTTAAACGTAAGAACTCTGAGTGTAACATTGCTCGAAGAAAACATAGGACAAACAACCCTGGATATTAATTTGGACAAAGATTTCATGAATAAAACCTATGTATAAGGCCTACATTAAACTGAAAAGCTTCTGCTTAGCAAAGGAAACAATTAATGGAGTGAAGAGACGACCTGTCAAACTGAAGAAGACATTTGCAGACCAGTCACCCAATCTGGTGCTAATATAAAAAATACAGAAACTCAATCAACTCAACAGTAAAAAAGCAAATAATCTCATTTAAAAGTGGGCAAAGGATATGAACAGACATTTCTCCAAAAAAGTCATATAAATGGGCAACAGATACATGAGAAAAGGCTCAATACCACTAATCGTTGGAGAAACAGAAATCAAACCATGATGAGATATCATGTTACTGCAGTTAAAATGGCTATTAAGGGGCTGGGCGCAGTGGCTCATGCCTGTAATCCCAGCACTTTGGGAGGCCGAGGCGGGTGGATGATGAGGTCAAGAGATCGAGACCATCCTGGTCAACATGGTGAAACCCCATCTCTACTAAAAATACAGAAAATTAGCTGGGCATGGTGGCATGTGCGTGTAATCCCAGCTACTCGGGAGGCTGAGGCAGGAGAATTGCCTGAACCCAGGAGGCGGAGGTTGCGCTGAGCTGAGATCGCGCCATTGCACTCCAGCCTCAGTAACAAGAGTGAAACTCCGTCTCAAAAAAAATGGCTATTAATAAAAAGACAAAAATAACAGATGCTGGTGATGATGTGGAAAAATGTCTCTCTTGTATACTATGAGTGGGAATGTAAATTGGTCCAACTATTATGTAAAGCACTATGGAGATTTCCCCAAAAATGTAAAATGGAATTACCATACAATCCAGCGATCTCACTACTGGCATTTACCCAAAGGAAATCAGTACGTGAAAGGATAAATGCACTGCTGTTGATCACTGGTTTATCATTAGCAGCACTATTCACAATGGCCATGATAAAATCAACCAACGTGTCCATTAATGAATGAATGGATAAAGAAAATGTAGAATATGTATACTATGGAATAATATTTGGCCATAAAAGAATAAAATTATGTCATTTGCAGTGCTGTGGATGGAATTGGACGTCATCATATTAAGTTAAATAAGCCAGGCATAAAAAGGCAAAAAAATTAAAATACTGCATGTTTTCCCTCTTTTTTTTTTAAAATTTTTATTGCATTTTAGGTTTTGGGGTACATGTGCAGAACATGCAAGATAGTTGCATAGGTACACACGTGGCAGTGTGTTTTGCTGCCTTCTGCCCCTTCACCCATATTTGGCTCTGACAAAGGGCTGATATCTAGAATTTACAAAGAACTCAAAGAGATTGACAAGAAAAAAGCAAACAAGCCCATCCAAAAATGGGCAAAGGAAATGAACAGACACTTTACAAAAGAAGACATACAAGAGGCCAACAAACATGAAAAAATGCTCATCATCACTGGTCATTAGAGAGATGTTTTCCCTCTTAGTAGGAGATACAGTACTTGATCTCATGGTGATGGGGAACACAGTGATAGACACCAGAGGCTGGAAAGGTGGTGTTGATAAGAGGGAGAGGAAGAGAGATTCTTAAATGAATGCAACATACAGTTAAATAAAAGAAATAAGTTCTAATAACTGATAGCAGACTAGAGGGACTACAGTTAGCAACAATATATTGTATATTTCAAAGTAGGTTAAAGAGAAGAAAAAAATGTAACCAACATACTTAAATAATAAATTCTCATGGTCATGGATGAAAAAAATGTAACCAACATACTTAAATAATAAATTCTCATGGTCATGGATGCTCCAAATACCCATCACACATTTTATGCATGTAACAAATACTCACATAAACCCTATAAATATGTAAAATATTATGTGTTAAAACAAAAAAGTCTTCCAAAGCACTAAAACAAATTATAGTATAAGTTAAGTTTGGATCTGAAGTGGAGAATTAAGGATTGATGGCGTCAATTGCCCATAGCTTGATGAACTGTGGCTTCTATAGGAAACCTTATTATGACAAGGTTTACAAAGTTATTATCTGCAATATTTCTTCTCTGCCTCTCACACCTCCAGTCTCTAAAAGGGCAGATACACACATTTAGAATTTGATATATTAAGTTTAAGAATGTTGGCAAAATTCAAATATTTTTAACTATGATATTGATGGTCTATGTGAATATTTCAGGTAGTGCTTAACCAATATTTTCTGCTGATTTTTAGGGAGAAATATTGTACAGCAAGAGATCTTCCAATTCTAGGTTTCCTATGGATGAAGCATTGGCAGAATTCTGACATTTGAGTTTCTAAAAATTATTTCAACTAATGGATTCTTGGATTATGGATATAAAGTTTAGCAGTTGAGAAATTGGTTCTAGACATCTGCTGACTCTCTGTGCTCATTAGCAGAATAAACAACTCTCTAATAGATAATTGTATAGAACATATAACAAGGCAGATTTTTCACCAAGTTTCTCAATGCTTGGGAAAAATATGTCTTCGTTATTTAAGCCAAATATTGAGGAATTTGACTTTTAATAACAACTAAAATTAGAATAATTACCTTTACATTTGGCTCTAATTTCTGAAACGTGGGATATAAACAATATATTAACTCTTATACATAGAAAAGTTGATACCATAAAGAATTATATATAGACAGAGCTTGTGAAAGCATTCATGAAATTTTAGATGCTCCAGTGATTATTTTACTCTGGGTTTACCATTGTTCTGAGTTCTAGAAAATGAGCTTAACTTTTTATAAGTTTAGTAAAAAATAAACCTCTCAGAATCATAAAATACCATTGTTTCTCTTCTAATTCTTTGGTGGTCTAAGAATCAGGTCTAACAGGGATTTCTCATTAATAACGCTGGGGTAGGGCAAGCTTAACTTATGATTGAGATTATTTGTTCCTCTAGTAGAGGTAAATAAATATGGAGGCTTTATAATACTCCTGAAAATTGTGTACCACAAGATTGAATGCCACGGAGATGAAGAAAAAGATCATGATTCGTGAATGGTGACATTACAATCAGGTGAGGTGAGATCAGCAACAGACTGCATTAGGAGGCATTCCAATGCATGAGGGAGAACATGTTAAACCTACTGAGGAAAATGATGACTGTCAATGTTAGTTCTTTAATTTTCATAGAGAAAAGTAAACACTCATCATTGGGCAATCAAGTATAAGTTAAACAGAATGATCCTGCAAATTGTGAAGTCTTGAAGGTTAAGTTGTCAGTAAATTTCAAAATGCCTGAGACTAAAGTTAAAATCTAACAAGTTACTCGGTATATTTTTTCAAAAATGTTCCCAGTTGATAGCAGTGTTATACTGTTTAACCTTACAAAGCTATACACCATAGGCTTAATATTGTGCTCAACTCTCTCATACTTCAGGTATTCGTTTGTTAGAGGGTAGAAATGTAAAATTAGCTGAGTGATTTCCAAGGGATCCTAGAATTCTTGTCAGGTGTCCTTATTATTAAAGGTGACTATGATATTAGTACTCAAAGTCAGCAAATACAGATCTTTCATTCTACAACCTTAGGTGCAGGAAAGAGAACATTTTTTTAAAAACTCAATTTTCATTTCAGGTTTCTACTTTGTCAGAAATATATCTTATTTTTAATTTCAGCAATGCCCCCACTCTTCTCCAGGATTATGGCTCTGCTTGTAAAGAGATTTTGTTATGTTGGTGACGGTGGAGGCGATGTTAGGGTTATTGAATCTCAGTGTTGGGGCCACGGAGACCTGGTCTCAATGCTGTCTGTTAACATTGGCTTCAGCAGAAACATCTTTCATCATGTGGTTAATTGTCTATTTATTCTCAGTCCTTTATTCTTTATAAAGGTATGATGACTCTCTAAGCTACATCTATATTACTCCTGGTTGTATGGAACTCATTCAGCTACTCAAAGGACATGAAAAACTTTATGAATGTCCAAGAAAATGTATCTGTTGCATCTGTTGGGTCCTTTCAATTCCTCCAGGTCTCCAGTCAGACTACCGGTTAGATAGTTTTATAGCTTTGTGTAGCTTTTGCATTATCCAAAAGTGTGCAGTCAAGAGGGTGGATGGATGCTGAAATTTATCTTGGGCAATCTACTTGCCAAGCCTTTCTGGCACAGGGGAAGATGTGTCTTTTCCTTTGTGTTTTCCTTAGGATAGCAGTCTTCATATTCCTAGAGAAAGCAACTTTTCTAATTCACATGAAGTTGACATGTGGTAGAAGTGGCTTGGGATTCAGGTTTCTTTTGCCCTTGTAGCTGAAACCGTCTGAGAGGCTTGCTGCTTCCCCTCCTTTAGCCCTTTCAGTAAGCCTCAGGCGCTATCCACAAAACTGGGCTCTTGGCCAGGAGTGGTGGCTCAAGTACTCCCAGCACTTTGGGAGGCCGAGGCGGGTGGATCACGAGGTCAAGAGATCGAGATCATTCTGGTCAACATGGTGAAACCCCGTCTCTACTAAAGATACAATAAATTAGCTGGGCATGGTGGCACATGCCTGTAATCCCAGCTACTCGGGAGGCTGAGGCAGGAGAATTGCCTGAACCCAGGAGGCGGAGGTTGCGGTGAGCCGAGATCACGCAATTGCACTCCAGCCTGGGTAACAAGAGTGAAACTCCATCTCAAACAAACAAACAAACAAACAAAAAACCTGGGCTCTTTTCAGGACCCTATTTGCTTCTAGAAGCTTATTGTTTCCCCTACCTTATTTTTGCCACATTCTAAGAGACTATTTTTTCTAGACAAGTAAGAAAGATAATAGATATAACATTTTATACTCCTGCTGTTTATTATATATTGGTACAAGTCTGTCGGACCTGAGGACACTTTCTCCATGAGGTTTCAAACACAAGACCAAAACCAGGCTCATTTTTATTTTTATGTCATATTCATTTCCAAAGCAGTAAGCAGAGACAGAGTGGTCTGAATGGATAGGGGCTGGATTTGGAATACAAAGAGTCAACAAAAAAATGAAACAACGGAATCAACAGTTTATACAAGCATTCTAGTGTGTTTTCTCTCTGTAAAAGTAAATATACTGTTTCTGGGTTATTTTGGAGACTCAAGGGACTCTCCCTGGGTTACTTTTTCTATATAAATGTTTCTCTCATATGTATATATATATATAATATATATATATTTTTTCTCTTAGATAAATATATGTGTGTACACACACACACACACACACACACACACACACATATATATATGAATTATTTATTTTCTTACAGATATAAGGTCTTACTCTGTCACCCAGACTGGAAGGCTGGAGTGCAATGGTGTGATCACGGCTCATTGCAGCTTTGACTTTTCAAGCTTAGGTGATTCTCCCCTCTCAATCTCCTGAGCAATTAGAACTACATGCGTGAACCACTATACATGGGGTACTTTTTGCATTTTGTGTAGAGACGGTGTTTTACCGTGTTGACTGGGCTGGTCTTGAATTCCTGGGCTCAAGTGATCTGCCTGCCTCGTCTCCCAAAGGGCTGAGATTACAGGCCTGAGCCACGATGTTTGACTTCTCATGTATTTTATTTCAAAATTGAATTCAAAAATTTTATATTTTTTCTCTTAATATAATATGGTCACGTATTTAGGTCAGGAAATACTGGAAATAGCATCTTTAATGATTTCACATTATTCTAAGCCAAGGATATATAATAATTTAATTAATCCTTTGTCTTTTGAAGAACATTTGTTTAAGTTCTTAATTTTTATTTACCAATGATCTTATGATGAACATTCATATAAATTAGATCTTTGTACACTTAACCTTTCATAAGAAAATAAGCTGGGTTGTGCACTTTATAAGATCTTCCTTATTGAGAATATATTTATGTTGCTTAACAAGAAGGCCAACAGGCATATAAAAATGCTTAACATCATTAATCATCAAGGAAATGCAAATTAAAAATACACTGAGATAGCATTATATTCCAGTTAAAATGGCTATTACTAAAAAGACTGAAAGTAACACATGCTGGCAAGGATGCAGAGAAAGGAGAAAGCTTGTATCTCAAATCGATTTGTGGGAACAAAAAGTAGCAAAGCCATTGTGGAAAAAAGTACGGAGGGTCCTCAAAAAACTAAAAATACAACTACCATATGATCCAGAAATTCCACTCCTGGGCATACATCCAAAATAAAAGAAGTTACTATTAGTATATCTACGTGTTGGTTGCAACACTATTCACTTGTAGTCAATACATAAAATCAACCTAAGTATCCATTAATGAATGAGTGATTGTAAAATGTGGTGTAGAAACACTATGAAATATAATTTCTTCATGAAAAAATGAAATTTTGTCATTTGCAGCAATGTGGAAGAACAGGAAATCATTATGTTAAATAAAATTAGCTAGACACAGAAAGACAAATGTCACATAGTCTCACTAATACATGGAAACTAAAAACTGGACTTTATGGAGGTAGACAGTAGAATTACCAGGGGCTGAGAAGGAAAAGAGAGGAGAGGGGATGAAAAGAAATTGGCAAATGGGTACAAAAATATAGTTTAAAAGAGTAAGTTCTAGTATCCTAATAGTACAGTAGGAAAATTAGAGTTAACAGTAATTTATGTATATTTCAAAATAGCTAGAAGCATTTTAATGTTTCTAACGCCAAGAAAAAGATCAATGTTTGAAGCAATGGATATCCCCAGTTATGCTGGTTTGATCATTATACATCTTTTTTTTTTTTTTTGAGCCGGAGTTTCGCTCTTGTTACCCAGGCTGGAGTGCAATGGTGCGATCCCGGCTCACTGCAACCTCCACCTTCTGATTTCAGGCAATTCTCCTGCCTCAGCCTCCTGAGTAGCTGGGATTACAGGCACGCGCCCCTGTGCCCAGCTAATTTTTTTTTTGTATTTTTAGTAGAGACGGGGTTTCACCATGTTGACCAGGATGGTTTCGATCTCTTGACCTCGTGATCCACCCGCTTCAGCCTCCCAAAGTGCTGGGATTATAGGCTTGAGCCACCGAACCTGGCCCGATCATTATACATCTTACACATATATCAAATTGTCACCTATAGTCCCAAAATATGTACCCCCCAAATATACAAAGTATGTATAAAATAGCACTAAAGAATTATCATTATTGAGTTCTAAATGTAAAATTATACATCTAATCAATATATAATTTTATCATTAATAAAAAAATTTTAAGAAAATATTTTTAAAATCAATGGTGGTAATGGTTGTAGAACTCTGAGTATATTTGGAAAACCTGAATTGCAAATTATAAGTGGATGCATTGTATGATGTGTTTTATTTCAATAAAACTGCAATATAAAAATCAAATAAAATATATATGTAAAAATTATATGATAATGAAGAAAAAACAGAGTTTACATTGCAAGAGAAGAATTTAACATTGTTTACATTTATGTCATAAAAATAATTTTTTTATTTTGCAAAATAAAAATAATTTTTTAATTTAAAATTAAACTATATACAGCTAGGCACAGTGGCTTGTGCCTGTAATACCAGCACTTGGGGAGGCTGAAGGGGGAGGATCACCTGAGGTCAGAAGATTGAGACTACCTTGGCAAACATGGCAGAAGCTCATTTCTACTGAAAATATAAAAATTAGCTCGGTGTGGTGGCACATGCCTGTAATTCCAGCTGCTTGGGAGGCTGAGGGAGGAGAATTATTTGAGCCCAGGAGACAGAGGTTGCAGTGAGCTGAGATTGCACCAGTGCACTCAACCATGGGTGATAGAGTGGAAGTCCATCGAAAAGGAAATGTACTATATACAAATATGGAAGTCTTAATTGTGACCAAGTAGAATGTCAATGTTACCATACTTAAAATATAAAATAACTTTACAGATAAAAGAGAATGTAAGGTTGTGAAGAGGCAGAGATGTAATATGACAGAAAATGTCAAGGATCAAGATCTATTTTCTAGTTGATGGAATTACAAATAGTAATCTTAGTATATTATTTAAGCATATCATAGAGAATTATGTATCAAAGGAAATAAAATATTAATCTAATTATGTTTAAAATTTGGAAAATGAAACGGGTGGAAAAAGAGAGTAAAAATGCAAAGTGTAAATGAGAGAAGATACACCACCATCTTTCAGATCAAGAACTAAATAAATAAAGTCATAAGTTCATGATTAAAAAATAGCATTATAAGCATATGTTTCAGGATGTGGAAATAAATCATAGAAGAACCAAGAACAGAAACCGTTTAAAATATCTGATGAAAGACAAGGGATAGGAAATAGTGAAATATATTGCTTTTTTATTATAAGCTCCTAATATAGTATTTTAAATTTCATAAACAAGGGATGTTTATTGCAAATGAAAAAAAAAAGATTATAAAGAAAATTCTTCCAGCTCATCAATTTTGTTAAAATAGTACTAAAGGACTAGCATTATTGAATTCTAAAGGTGAAATTACATGTATCAGCAATAGTTTTGAGTTAAACTATATTGTGTCTTCTTGGAAAACTTATTGTCTTCTTTTGATAAATACCTATTCACGTCTTTTTCCCATTTGTGAACTGAATTATTTGTTTGTTTTTGCTACTGAGTTGTTTGAATTTCCTACATATTCTGGTTATTGATTCTTTGCTGTATGAATACTTTGAAGTATTTTTGCCCATTTTGCAGGTCTTCTCTTCACTTTGTTGATCGCTTCTTTTGCTGTGCAGAAGCTTTTTAGCTTGATGTAATTCAATTTTGCTAGTTTTGCTTTTATTGTCTATGCTTTTAAGGTATCATTCAAAATATGTTTGCCCAGACCAATGTCCTCAAACATTTCCTCAGGGTTTTCTTCTAGGACTTTCATAGTTTCAGGTCTTATATTTAATCAATTTGATTTGATGTTTTTATATGGTGGGAGATAAGAGATACCCTTATGTCCCACCATATAAAAAGGATAGGGATATGCATTCTGCATATAGATATCCAGGTTTTCATTATTGAAGAGACAGTCCTTTTTCCAATGAATGTTATTCGTACCTTTGTCAAAATGAATTGGTTATATATGTGTGGATTTATGACTGACATTGGTATATCTGGTTTTTTGTTTGTTCAATTTTTTTAACCATATCATGTTTTCATGTTTTCTTCATTGCTACAACTTTGTCACAAAATACTTTTATCTTAACTTCTTTTTCAGATTATTCACTGTTCATGTGTAGAAATACTACTGATATTTATACGTCAAATTTGTATTTTACAACTTACTGAATTCATTTATCAGTTTTAACAGGTTTTTTTTCTTAGTCTAGGTTTTTCTTAGAAAATAATCAGGACATCTGTGGGTGAGGCCAATCTGACTTCTTCCTTTTTAATTTGGATGCCTTGTATTTCTTTCTCTTGTTTTTGCTCTGGCCAGGACTTTCAGTGTTATGTTGAATGAAAGTGGTGAAAGTGGGGCATCCTTGTCTTATTTCAGATCTTAGAGGAAAAGCTTTCACATTTTCCCTGTTCAGTACAATGCTAGCTATGGGTTTGTCTCATATGGTCTTTATTATGTTGAGTAATGTTTCTTCTATGGCCGGTTTGCTGAGGGTTTTTCTCATAAGGGAATGTTGACTTTTAGCAAATGCTTTTACAGCATCTCTTAAAAGAACATGTTTTTTGTTTGTTTTCTGAGATGGAATCTCGCTGTGTCACCCAGGCTGGAGTGTAGTGGCATGATCTCAGCTCACTGCAATCCTCCCCTCCTGGGTTCAAGCATTTTTCCTGCCTTGGCCTCCTGAGTAGGTGGGATTACAAGCATGCGCCACCACGCCCAGTGAAGTTTTGTGCTTTCAGTAGAGGTGGGGTTTCACCATGTTGACCAGGCTGGTCTTGAACTCTTGACCTTGTGATCTTCCTGCCTTGGCCTCCTAAAGTGCTGGGATTACAGCTATGAGCCACCATGCATAGCCAATTATATGGTTTTTGTTCTTGGTTCTTGTATTAGTCCATTCTCATGTTGCTGATAAAAATATACCTGAGGCTAGGCAGTGTATAGAAGAAAGAGATTTAATGGACTTACAGTTCTATGTGGCTGTGGAGGCTTCGCAGTCATGGCTGAAGGTGAAAGGTGCATCTCACATGGTGGAAGACAAGATAAGAAAGGTTTTGCAGGGAAATGCCTGTTTTTAAAACCAACAGATTTCATAAGACTTATTCACTGTCACTAGAACAGCACAGGAAAGACCTACCTCCATGATTCAATCACCTCTCACCAGGTTCCTCTCATGATACGTGGGAATTGTGGGAGTTACAATTAAAGATGAGATTTGGGTGGGGACACAGCCAAACCAAATCTTTCTGCCCATGGCCCCTTCCAAATATCATGTCTTCAAATTTCAAAATCAATCATGCCTTCCCAACAGTCCCCCAAAGTCTTAACTCATTTCAGCATTAACTCAAAAGTCCACAATCCAAAGTCTCATCTGAGACAAACTAAGTTCCTTCCACCTATAAGCCTGTAAAATCAAAAGCAAATTACTTACTTTCAACATACAATGGGGGTACAGACATTGGGTAAATAACAACCATTTCAAATGAGAGAAATTGGCCAAAACAAATGGGCTACAGGCCCCATGCTAGTCTGAAATCCAGTAGGCCATTCATTATAACTTAAAGTTACAAAATAATCTCCTTTGACTCCACGTTTCACATTCAAGTAATGCTGATGCAAGAGGTGAACTCTCGTGGCCTTGGGAAGCTCTACTCCTGTGGCTTTGCAGGGTGCAGCCCCCCCTCCCACTGCTTTCATTGGCTGATGTTGAGTGTCTATAGCTTTTCAAGGCTCATGCTACAAGCTGTCAGTGGATCTGCCATTCTGGGGTCTGGAGTATGGTGGCCCTCTACTCACAGCTACATTAATAATGCCCTAGTGGGGAGTCTGTGTGGCCATTCCAACCCCACATTTCCTTTCCATGCTTCTCTAGCAGAGGTTCTCCATGAGGGCTCCACCCCTGCAGCAAACTTCTACCTGAATATTCAGGCATTTCCATACTCCTCTGAAATGTAGGTGGATATTTTCAAACTTCAGTTCTTGACTTCTATGTGCCCACAGGCTCCACACCAGCTGGCAGCTGCTGAGGCTTGGGGCTTGAATCTCTGAATCAACGGCCTGAGCTGTACCTTGGTCCCATTTATCCACGGCTGGAGCTAAAGCAGTTGGGACTCAGACCACCATGTCCTGAGGTTGCACAGAACAGTAGGGGCTGGGGCCTGGCCCAAGAAACAATTATTTCTGGCCTGCAATGGGAAGGGTTGCCATTAAGTTATCTGACATGTCCTGGAGACATTTTCCCTATTGTCTTGGTGATTAACATTTGACTCCTCATTACTTATGCAAATCTCTTCAGACACCTTGAATTTCTTTCCAGAAAATAAGCTTTTCTTTTCTTTTTTTTTTTTTTTGAGACGGAGTTTTGCTCTTGTTACCCAGGCTGGAGTGCAATGGTGCAATCTCTGCTCACTGCAACCTCCGCCTCCTGGGTTCAGGCAATTCTGCCTCAGCCTCCTGAGTAGCTGGGATTTCAGGCATGCGCCACCATGCCCAGCTAATTTTTTGTATCTTTAGTAGAGACAGGGTTTCACCATGTTGACCAGGATGGTCTCGATCTGTTGACGTCGTGATCCACCCGCCTCGGCCTCCCAAAGTGTTGGGATTACAGGCGTGAGCCACTGCACCCGGTGAGTTTTTCTTTTCTATTGCATCATCAGGCTGCATATTTTCCAAAATTTTGTGCTCTGTCAGTTCTTGAATGCTTTACTGCTAGAAATTTCTTCCATCAGCTACCCTAAATCATTCTTCTTGAGTTCAAAGTTTCACAGACCTCTAGGGCAGGGAAAAAATGCTACTAATTTCTTTGCTAAAGCATAGCAAGAGTCACCTTCGATCGAGTTCCCAAGAAGTCCCTCATCTCCGTGTGAGACCACCTCAGCCTAGACTTTATTGTCCGTATCACCATCAGCATTTTTGTCATAGCCATTCAACAAATCTTTAGGAAGTTTCAAACTTTCCCACATTTTCCTGTCTTTTGAACCCTATGAACTGTTCCAACCTCTGCCTGTTACTCAGTTCTAAAGCTGCTTTCACATTTCAGGTGTGTTTGTAGCAGTGCTCCTTTCCAATTTACTGTGTTGGTCCGTTTTCAAACTGCTGTTAAGACTTTCCTGAGACTAGGTAATTTATAAAGGAAAGATGTTCAGTTAACTCACAGTTTAGCGGGGCTGGGGAGGCCTCAGGAAACTTACCATCATGACGAGAGGGGAAGCAGACACATCCTTCTTCAGATGGCATCTGGAAAGAGATGTGCTGAGAAAAGGGGGGAAAGCCTCTTATAAAACCATCAGATCTCATAAGAAATGTGGCGATTCCCCAAGGACCTAGAAATAGAAGTTCCATTTGACCCAGCAATCCCATTACTGGGTATACATCCAAAGGACTATAAATCATTCTACTATAAGGACACATGCACACGAATGTTCATTGCAGCACTGTTTACAATAGCAAAGACCTGGAATCAACCCAAATGCCCATCGATGATAGACTGGACTGGGAAAATGTGGCACATATATGCCATGGAATATTACGCAGCAATCAAAAATGATGAACTCGTGTCCTTTGTAGGGACATGAATGAATCTGGAGAACATCATTCTCAGCAAATTGACACAAGAACAGAAAAGTAAACACCGTATATTCTCGCTCATAGGCGGGTGATGAAAAATGAGAACACATGGACACAGGGAAGGGAGTACTACACACTGGGGTCTATTGGGGGAAATAGGGGAGGGACAGAGGGCACGGGAGCGGGGGAGGGATGGCATGGGGAGAAATGCCAAATGTGGGTGAAGGGGCAGAAGGCAGCAAAACACACTGTCATGTGTTTACCTATGCAACTATCTTGCATGTTCTGCACATGTACCCCAAAACCTAAAATGCAATAAAAAGAAAAAAAAAGAAATTACTATCTTGAGAATAGCATAGAGGTAACTGCCTCCACGATTCCATTACTTCCCAAAGGGTCCCCTCCCATGGCACATGGAAATTATGGGAACTACAATTCAAGATGAGATTTGGGTTGGAATACAGCTGAACCATATCAATCATAAGTTGTATTTTCCAGGGAGAAAAATTTCCTCAATGAAAAAAAAAACAAATCAAATCAAAGGGAGAATAAGAGTAGGATATCAGAGAATACAGAAATGGAAGAAGAAAACAATATAAATAAAGGACACCTAATGGTTAAAAAAATGTTCAAAGAACCCAATTGTTCTTTTGAAATTAGTACTCAAGAAGTAACAAGATAAATCAAAAAGTGAGATAAAATATTTGCAATCATATTTGCAATCATGTATATGACACAGGAACTCCATTCATCATATATGAAGAACTCAGTAATAAGAAGACAATACAATAATAAAATATGAAAAAAACATTTGAACAGATGTTTCTGAAAAGTTATATGTGTGAATGATAAATTCAGAATGATTTTCAAAATCTTCGAAATGTATCTAATGTTCTTTTACTCCCTTAGCTTTAGCTGAGGTTAGACACAGATAGTTTCTTCTTATTTAGTTTATGCGGTACCTGGCCATTACCAGCAAACACAGGTAAAGGCTTTTAATGTTTGGGGAATAAAAGGAGAAAATAGTAAGTGTTTTCATTATTGCATTCTGTTGAATGTATCCTTTCTCTCTCTTTCAAGCAAATTAGTGTTGGCTTCAAAAATGGAGAGATTTGATAATCTTGTTGGAAACAACACCCTGGTGTCTTTAGGCTGGGAGGTTTACTGAAGCATCTGAAGTCATTACAATGCAGGCTGAGACTGAAAAAATTCTGTACTCTTAGTGGCTAAATATGAGTATTTTCCACAGATCAAATGTGGGCTAAGGAGACAGAAACAACCTGATTTTGTTTTAGATTTTATTTAAAATGACGACCTGGATGGTCTGTGAAATGACTGCTGTAACAAGGCAGAGTTACAATGCTCAAAGTGGAAAGGGATTGTTTGCAAACAGCCGGAGAAGATGTATACCAGATGAAGAACATTTCTATGTAGTTGTCTTATGTAAAAGGAAAATGGTCAGCATTACGTATATGCCACATCCAGGAACAACGTACCCCAGACCTGTTCCCATCCACTGAGAATGTTTTTTTGACGAGCAGCTAACTCCAGGCATTCTTTGTGATGTAAACCAAAAGTATCTGAGACAAGTCTCAATCAATTTAGAATATTGTTTTGCTAAGTTTATGAATCATGACCTGTAACACGGCCTCAGGAAGTTCTAAGACTCTGTGTCCAATGTGTTTGCATTATAGCTTGCTTTTATATGTTTTATGGAGACATAAGACATCAGTCAATACATGTGAGGTATACATTGGTTTGGTCCAGAAAGGCAGAACCCTCCAAACAGAGGCTTGCAGGTCTTAAGTGGTTTCCAAGCTTTTGTGATTGGCAATTGGATGAAAAAGTTATTAGAAAGGAGTGTCTGGTTTAAGATAACGGGTTGGTGGAGACCAAAGTTCTTATTATTTTGATGAAGTCTCCTAGATGGTCACCCCCAGAGAAAACAGACAGCAAATGTTTCCTATTAAGACTTAAGTACTTGACTCTCAGCCAATCTCTTCAGGATCAGAAAGAGACCTGGAAAAAGAGAGATTCTATAGAATGTAAATTTCCCCCACAAGAGTCAACCTTGCAAAATCATTTTAAAACATGTCAAAGCAACATATTTTTGGGTAAAATACTTTTATTTCCTTCAGGGTTCTGCTATCTGTCACGTGATGCTATACTATAGCCAGGCTGGAATTTAGTATCTTATTGCTACAATGAGTTTGTTCTACCAGTCTTAGAATCTCTGTTTTAAAGTTAATGCTTGTTAGTTATGCACCTGAACTCCCAAGGGGAGGAGAGTTTATGAGCATGTCTGATCCCTCATTCACGTCACGGTCAGAACTGCTCTTTCAGGTACTTCCTTGGCCAATAGGAAGGTCCATTGAGTGAATTGCAGATTTAGAATTTTTTTTGCTTTACAAAGACTTCACTTCCCAGCACAGAGAAAGATCTGGCATCACAAGGATAGTTTAAAATAAGCAATACTAGGAAATATTAGATTAATTTTTCATTGCTTCAAAGGACTGTCAGGTTTGGGGTATATTGTTAATGAACTTGGTGATGAGCAAATATTAAATCTACTTTTAAAAGATACTAAAATATTACTCAGACCTAGTAATGTGAATAATAAAATAATAATTCAGAGGTTAGACCTTAAATAAATTATAAATTAAGTAGAATTGTAAACAATTTGATATATAGTTCTTTATAGGAAAATTGGAGAAAAATTTTCAAAATTGGTGTTTCATATCTTCCAGGCAACTATACTTCTTTTTGTTGGCTTCTTAAACTAAAAATCAAGATTATGATAATAAAAGTTCTATTAAACAAATTTTGTATATTTTATTTTGCATCTGGAATGAAGTGATATGACTTATCATGAGGTATCACTTACATCATTTCAGCTGAAATCAGAGTGTCAATAATATGAGTATAGTTAAGCAGATGATCGAATTCAAAATTTCATTTAAAAATGAAACAAAATACTTATTCATTTACCTTTCAGTAAAATATAATTTGGTTAAGAAGAAAAATGTGTGAGAGAGTGAGAGAGAACTAATTTAGTTGCATCAAAATTCCTGAGATTTAAACACCTCTTTCTGACCCATTCACCTTCTTACAGCTTAGTATTGCCCTTCCACTTGTCGGTTTAGAATTAGCTGTCACATTTTTCTGGTTATATGCCAGTCTTTCTTTTCACTTTGAAACAGTCATATTTTAAGTGAAATGTGGAGTAAAAAATGGCTTAAACTTGCACATGAACTTGCTCTGTCACTAATTAGACAGATGACTTATAGAGTTTCATTATTTTCTGAGTTTTATTTTCTTTAAAGTGGAAATAACAAAATCTGCTCTAAAACCTGATTGTTGATCAAATTTAATGAATTAATGGATAAATCACATAGCACAGACTAGGTGCTCAATAAATGTATTTCCTTCTATCAAACCGTTCCTTTTAAGTAAGAAATATATAATATTTTTATTTATCAATTATAAAATGATTTAACACAATAATTATGTTTCATATTAGGGTGAATAAATATTATAACAAATTAATAACTGATGGTACTATCATGTCTAAACATCAATTTTATTAGTAAATTTTAAAATGTCTTAATGTGTTTTCTAAGCACAAAAAAAATCACTTTTTATATGTATTACAATGTTCACATCAGATGCCACTAGAGGGACTTGTATTATCAGAAGTGTCTTTCAGAAGCATCAGTTGAAAATGTAGAGGAAAATTTATTAAAGTGGAAATGCCAGATAGTGATTTCTATATTTAAGATTTCAGCATCATATGAAAAATGAAACAATTTTTCTGCATTAATTCATTTCATTTTTAAATAGTTTATTCCACAATAAATAATATTTTCTATATTATTGAGGAACAAAATATTTTTCATTTAATTATGTCATTAAAAATAATGATTTGTTTGGACGTGACACCAAAAGCACAGGGGAGAAAACTAAAAATAAACTAGTGAGACTATATCAAACTGAAAATATTCTGCTCAATAAAGGAAACGACTAACAAAATGAAAAGGCAGTCTATGGAATGGGAGAAAATATTTTCAAACAATTTATCTCATAAAGGTTCATCAAAAATATGTAGGAAACTCGTACAACTCAACTGCAAATAACTAAAAAAACCCATTTAAATAATGTGCAAATGACCTGAAATGACGTTTTTCTAATGAAAACATACAGAGGACCAGCAGTCATATGAAAAGTTACTCAGCGTCACTAATGATCATTGAAGTGCAAATTAGAACCACGATGAGACGTCCGCTTGCACCTGTAAGGATGGCTATTATGAGTACAACGGAAAATAAGTGTTGGTGACAATGTGGAGGAAAGGAAAGGCTTTTACGTGTTGGTTGGAATGTAAATTAATACACGCATTATAAAAAGCATTATGGAGGTCCTCCAAAAACTCAGAATAGAAACCCCATATATATGATCCAGCAATCCCACTGAGGGGCATATAGCAAAAGGATATAAAATTAGTACGTTAAGAGAAAATTTCACTCCCATGTTCATTGCAGCTTTATTCACAGTGGCCAAGGTGTGGAATCAATCTAAGTGTCAATCAGGGTGTAAGTGGGTAAAGGAAATGTGGTGTCTATACACAATGGAATGTTCTTCAGCCTTAACAAAGAAGAAAATCCTACCATTTGGGATTATACAAGTGAAGCTGGAAGTGAAAAAAAAGCAAGACACAGAAAGACAAATACCGCCTGACCTCACCTATGTGTAGAATCTAAAAAAGTCCAATTATTAGAAACAGAGCGTAGAAGGGTGAATACTGGAGTCTGGGAGTTTGGGGTTGGGGGTGGGAGTGGTGGAATGAGAAGATGTTATTCAAGGGGAACAAACTTTTGGTCATGAAATAAATAAGTTCTGGAGACCTAATATACAGCATGGAGCCTGTAGTCAATAATGTGTACTTGGAATGTGTGAAGAGAAAGATCTTAATTATTTCCATCACACACACATGCAGTTAACAATGTGAAGTGAAAGATGTATACATTGGTGTCTGGTATGGATCATCTCACAGCGTATGTGCATATCAAAACATCACGTTTTATACCTAAATATATACAATTTCTATTGGTTAATTATACCTCCAAAAAGCTGGAAAAGGTAACGTATTAAGAAACAATATTTCAGTAGTTTGTATTTGTATTGTTATAAAAGGAACTCTTTAGAGTGTCCTAGGTAGCTTTGCCTTATTTTGTCAGTTTTGTGGCATTGCATTGTCAAAATAAACTCTCCACATGTTTGCCCAGTTGCTTGACTAAAGACTAAATCGGTAGCTCTCTTAAAATTACATTTAATGCATGGCATTCCCAATAATACTTTGATATCAAGTTGTTATCCAATGCAATTGATTACATATTTATTAAGCATCTACATCTACTTCATTGAAGGGTCTCTGCCCTGTTACAAACATGAGGAGAGGCACAAGATGTGGCCTGTGTTATTATAAAAATGACAATTTCCTTTCCTACACAAGCATATCACTTGGGATCCAAGAAGGAGATGAGACACTCGAATTAGTATAAACAGATGTTTAAATCACAAAGCTGCTCATTGGAAAGTGATGCGCTAATATAGGGAATCTGAGTAAGTAACTCAAGACTACAGTGAGGAATAGAGGCAGGAATAACAGAATGTTTTGGTAGAGGCTTTTGGAGGGGACCGTCTGGAGAGCAGCAGAGATCAGGTCACAGATGACAGCCAATCTGAGATGACCTCACATGGCAGGAACTACAAAGATAAATACTTTGCTTTCTGTTCTTTCCTCATCTGCCAGCACTCCCCATGAGGTAGCCCACTGATGGAAAGTTTCAGTACAGAGACCAGTGAAACCACACAGACAAAGAGAAAGCATTAGGCAAGGAAATAAAGACCAAACTGCTGTATAGAACAGTATTTAGAATTCTAAGCATAGGTGCGAGTAACCTTATATGAGAGTTTACATTTTTGAGAAAAGCAGTTATGTATGTGGAAGAGCTAAGGAGGAGGGAATGGCGTGGCATGTGAGACAGCTGAGCTACCGTTCAGAATAAACAAGGATGTAAAATGTGTAGTTTACTTGGTTGGAAAAATATTTGAAGTGAGAAAACAGCTGGGCTTATTTCATGTTTTATACAAAAATGTTTGTGTGTATATGTGTTTTACTTTTTCAATGTAATTAAAAAGGAAAAACTAAAATAATCTTACTATCATGAAGTTAATTTTTTTGATTATTTCTTTTTAAGTTTGTGTTTTTGTATAGTCATACACACAAAAAGAGAAAGGACATTAAAATTAAGACATAGGTCCTACATGAAAAGTGTTTGATTTTCCTTTTAAACTATTTTTTAAAGTATAATGTTGTTTATTCAAAAGTGTATGCCAAGAAAAGAAATATGTATATATAAAAATCACAACATTAAACCATACACCTTACACCAAATCACACCCTGTCTTCAATTCCCCTTCATTCTAAGTCTCTTTCAAATTCTCTTTCCTGAGCTACAGCAGTCAAATGCCTATAGGGTCAACACCATGCCGTCTTCCCAGGAAAGCCACTGTATACCTTTCTCTGAGTGCATGACACCCCACCCCTCACCCCCAACACCTTGTGTGAAAGGATTTAACCCATTAGGAAGTTCATATTGAAATATCAACCAAAAGGATTGGGCGGACGTGAGCCGGTCTTCACTTGAAATGTTCTTTTCCTGCTCCAGTCCTTGGCAAGGGTTCTGGAAGAGACTGGCTGCCAGCTTCACATGAGTCCACTGGAAGCTCTAAGCCCAGCCCCACCCAGGGCAGCTGCCGCAAAGACTGGGTCCTTGGTGCTGCCTCCTCCACCTTCTTGGTGACTACACAGCAAAGGAGTCTCCAGGATGCAAGAAATATCCCTGACCCACGTTCTGAGAAATATGTCCAGGGAAACTGATGAGGTCTTCACATGGAAGCTTGAGTCAGAGATGGTGGTTTTGGGGTGATTTGGACAGATTAGGTGAGTGCAGCCAAGCTCTGAAGTTGCAGAAGCTTCTCCCATGAAATCCTGATTGAACACAGGACAATAGAGAAGCCAGTTTAAGTCTTAGAGAGATGCAGGGCGGCTTTATGCCACAAGTCGGAGGGACTGGGCCAGACAGATACTGCTAAGTCCCCCGCAAGGGAAGAAGTCACCATAAGGAGTGACGAGGTGGAAAATAGGGGGAAAAAAGCAGCAACAAGGTCATTTTTGGCATTTTAACATGTAGACAATGACAAGAGGTAACAACAACAAAAAAGCAATAAATAACGTGAGGAAAGACCAATATGTAACTTTCCCATCCACCCAAGTCTCACACTTACGTTCTATTCCCATCTCCCCAAAAGCACCACTGAACTAATTAATCATTTTAAAGCACCAAAACCAGTCCAACTCCTCTCGAAACAAAGACCGTCTAGCCAGAGCTGTTGCCTCGCTTGAGCTCAAGTGAGTGCAGGGTTCTGGAAAAGGCACCTGACTAATGCTGCACAGCATGCACTGTGCCAAGCTCCAGCATGGGGCACTTAGCTGGGACACAGGCAGCAGTCACAGCAGCAGTGGTGACAAGCGAGGAGGGGACTCTTCAGTAATCCCAGCTGTTTGGTACCACAGCCAAGAGAAGCAGACTGAAGAGCTGAGTGAAGAGCAGTATTCCCAGTCTCAGAAACAGGACAGCCAGTTCTAATCCGTATCTGGGTAGGCAGAGAGGAAGAAAGACTGAAGCATAAAGGCAATAAAGGCTGGTAGATAAAGGCCTCATACTTTTTGTAAGGACCAGAAAATGCACTTGACAGCCGGCTGATCAATCTCTAACTGGCGACTGCTTTCTGACAGGGCCCAAGCTGGACAGGAAACTGTGAAGACTTTGGTTTCTGGTTCCTGAAGCCCAGTTGCCCGAATGTTGGCGACAGGGCCCCAGCTGGTGATGCACTTATGCAGTAATTCTGCTCTTCTCATAAGCCTGGCTCCAGATTCTCCGGCTACAGAGGTTCTTCCCTGCTTTTGGGTACGTGGTAGACTCACAGGAGGTGTTGGTGGCCCCTCAGATAAACAGACCACCCACTTCACTGACAGCAAAGGAGCAGGTGTAACCATTATAACCAGCACAGATCTGGGACACCTCACACCCAGGGAAGTCAAACATGTTCACCTGGCCGGGGGAACAGTCTCAACTTTCTGCTCCACGTGGCCCAGCCAACCAGAGCCAACGAAGCCCTGAGAAGGCTGGCTTCTGGTAGTCCACAACCAGCGTGAGGCTAGTGCCACAGGCTGTGTCTCATTCAACGTTTTGGTAGAGGCAGAATCTGCCCATCTTTTGTCTGCAGGGGTATCAGTTTGCAGCCAGACTCTAACGGCTGCATCAGGGTGAGGAACTTCCCATCCAGTTGTGTCCCAGCTGACCATATTCAGGCCACCAAAGGAACAGAGCTCCCGCTGCAGTCCACTGTCGCACAGAATTCAGCCCCACTGGCCATGCTGGTAATGGCCTGGCCTTCGTACGCTGTCTGTGTCAAGTTGCATACAGCATGTTTTTGGTTGACAAGGCCCAGCTACTCCATCTTGTTCCCCCAAATATGAACAAGGAGTTGGTTTCTGTCAAGGTCAGTGTGTGGTTCTGCCCACATGGGGCTGGCAGCATAATCAAATGTCATTTTGACATAATCAATGTAATCATGTGTTTCCTCTTAATTTGTTGATGAAATAAATCTATTGATAAATTGCCTCCCATTTTAAGATATTTAAATCACTATTAAAAACAGCTCACCTCAGCTACCACTCTTCCTTACAAATAGCAGATCCACTTCTGAAAAGTTTAAGCAGAAAGAAAATAAATTTAGTGTACTGTATCAGCAACTCAGTAAGTCTCCAGTGAAGTTCAGAGACTTTTAGATTGAAAAATGCACAAATTTCGTCAACATTCTGCTTGCAGGTGTGAGTCCAATGCAGCTGGGGACAGATATGGAAGAGAGTAAACGATACTCTGATGAAACTGAACAATAGGACTTTCTTCCAGGGCTTTATCCACTTTAGATTCTACAACTTGGAGTCTCTTTCTCCTTCTCCCACAGCAAAGTGTACTTTATATGCTTACCCCTTCTCTTATGAATCAAAGGTTTCTACATGTGGAAGTGAGGGAGGCTGGAAGGTAAGCTCTGCTTTCTAAATGGAGGTTTGAGCTGCTAACTGTGTGAAGTTACCAGAAGACAGATGTGCCAGTGGTGTTGGCTGCTACTGTATGACAAATGCCTGTGAGAGTTTTAGAATGATATTCTTTTCATAAATTACTGTATTCAGTTTACCAATATTTTACTTGATATTTTCTGAAGAAATTCACTGATGAGATTAGCAGTTTTATTTTGTATTGTTATAATTTAGTTTTGGAATTAAAGTCATACTAGTCTGGAATTAAAGTAATATTGTCTTGTTAAAATGGTATTGCTCTCATGTGTGTAATCCTAGCAGCTTGGGAGGCTGAGACAGGTGGATCACCTGATGTCAGGAGTTTGAGACCAGACTGGCCAACATGGAAAAACCCCATCTGCATTAAAAATACAAAAATTATCTGGGCATGATGGTAAGCACCTGTAACCTTAGCTACTCAGGAGGCTGAGTCAGGAGAATCACTTGACTGAACCTGGGAGGCAGAGGTTGCAGTGAGTGGGATCATGACATTGCACTCCAGCCTCCTGGCTGACAGACTGAGACTCTGTCTTAAAAAAAAGTGTTATTGTTAAGGGATCTTTGGGGTGTGCTTTCCTGGTCACAAACCTCTGTGGCCAGTGGCATCTCTGCCCCAGTTCTTGTTCTGCATCTGGGAAGAATGAGGTATGCAGACAAGTGGAGCAAGAGCAACATGAAGAGGAGTTTTATTGAGAGTTAGAACAGCTAGGAGGAGATCCACAGTGGTTATTTCCTCTCTGTGGGTAGGTTGTCCTGATGTCTGCAGCTCTCAGCAGAGAGAAGGCCTGTAGAGGGTGTCTCCTCTCTGCAGGTAGGTCATCCAGATATTTGCAGCTCTCAGAAGAGAGGAAGCCCTGGAGAGGGTGGCTTCTCCCCTCTGCTGATCATCCCAGTGTTTTCCCAGCTCCTAGTAGAGAGGAGGCCTGGAAGTGGGTTGCTCCTCTCTGTAGCTGGTAGTTCTGACATCTCTGCAGTTCTCTGAAGCTCTCAGTGGGAAGGGTAGCTCCTCTCTAAAGTTGGTCCTCCTATAGTCTGCTGAGATCTGGCTGAGCCTGGGGCTTTTATGGGCCTCAGATGGGAGAAAGTGCATGCTGATTGGTCCATGGAAGGCAATGAGCTGGTAGCAAAGGCACCGCAAGTTCTCCCTGTAGTCCTGGCACTGAAAGCCCACCCCCAACCTTCAGGCCCTTCTGCCTCCTACTGCCATTCACGGAGTGTAGGCTGGCCAGACTTTGCTCTCAGATTAGAGAGGATGCTTGAGCAAGCACTTCTGAGCCTGCAAAGAGAGGGGTAAGGTGGTCAGTCCTGGCTCCTGTATTCTCTGTGGAGCAGAAGACCCACATCTGCAGCCATAGTTTGGGCTGCTGCTGCTATGCCAATAAAGGCAGAGTTCCACCTGCTCTGGATTCCGCCTGCTCTTGGTTCTCCAGTAGCACAGGGATGCTTGTATCTGTAGCCACTGCTTAGGTGGCTTTAGCTCTGCCTAGGAGGGTGGGGCTCCTGCCTATTCGGTGGAGTGGGAGGCTTGGGTCTGCAGCCACAGTTTGGGTGGCTGCAGTGACACCCAGCACATGGGGAGCTGCTTCCACCCCAGCTCTGAAGAGGTGAGGCTCCTGCTTGTCCCCAGCTCCTGCAGGCTCCACGGAGCATGCAGCCCTGGCCTCCCTGCTGCAGCAGCTATGATGGCAGCAGCAGGCCATCTGGAGCCACCATTGCCATCAGTATTTAAAATAACATAGAGATTTATGCAAATATACAAATATACAAAATATTTATACAAATATACAAAAAATTAAAAAAGACAATTAACACTGTCTTTTTTTTTTTTTTTTTTAGATGGAGTCTTGGAGTCTCACTCTGTGCCAGGCTGGAGTTCAGTCATGTGATCTCAGCTGCAACCTCTGCCTCCCAGGTGCAAGTGATTCTCCTGCCTCAGCCTCCTGAGCAGCTGGGATTACAGGTGCCTGCCACCAGACTTGGCTAAGTTTTGTATTTTTACTAGAGATGGAGTTTTACCATGTTGGCCAGGATGGTCTCAATTTCTTGACCTCACAATCTGCCTGCCTCAGCCTCCCAAAGTGCTGGGATTACAGGCATGAGTCACCACGCCTGGCCCAAACTGTCTTTTTTAAAAATAAGTTTGAATTTGTGTCTCTGTGTTTAGTACTTGAATCTCCTTAAGAAGTATTGTTAGATTTTTGTTCAAGTGACTATATTTTCAACAGTTTGATTTTATTGTTGTTGTATTTGGAATATTCCTAATGGATTTTTTTCCCCTCCAGATGTTGGACCTTCTTGGGTGTGATGCTGTTTCACAGTAATTTCTGATTATATTTTTCAATCAAACTTTAGGCTAAAATTTTAATTGTACTATCTTAATTAGGTGTCTAATTTAGACAGTTCTGAGAACTTCCTTGATTCTTTCAGGGATTAGAGATTTTTTTATTAGATACTCTTACTTTTTTTAGAAGGTTCCATATAAAATTATTTTTAACAGATTTATGGTTTTCTACTGATGCACATATTTGCAAAATACTTTCCTGATAAATTTTCATGCCACTCTCTTAAATTCAAACCCACTTTCTGATATCTGCTATGCAGAACAAATTCAATGAAGGGGCATATTCTTGACAGGACTTGCAAAAAATTAAATGTTTTTATTTCTCAGTTTTCAACACTAAGAACTGCAACAGATTCAATAGGATGTTACTGTATGTTTAGTCATATTAAGCTTCCCGTACAAGTCCCAGTGAATTGCAACAAGATGTTGTATTTATACTCATGGATACTTTAGAAATAAATTCCATTTCATTTCTTTGCCAGAGACAGCAAAAGTTGTAAGAAAAATTATTTTCATGCACAATATCTGAGCTAACTTGCATTAAATAGTAAGAAGATCAATTAATTCTCAATGACACAAGTCTCTGTGTGAAGAAAGCTCTAGTACAAAGCAGATTTGAGATTTAATAGGTTTGAAATTCAAAGACAAGATCAATATAGATTTGGGTCCACTAGTACTCTGAAGAATACTAATGTATGTCTAGTACTACAAACTTTAACATTCTAAGGAAAAAATAATTTAAAGAATAAATTTTTAAAAATATGACTACTGGAAAATCAGTCAAAAATATTAAATATAGACTGTTACAGTGCAGAGGAAGCTGATGAGACCAGATTACTAAATGTAGTGAAGGCATTCTGGATGGGATCCTGGAACAGAAAAAAGACAATAGTTTAAGACTCAGAACACCTGGAAAATGTATAGACTTAATAATAATGTAACAATGTTGGCTTCTTAATTGTAACGCATTACTACACTAATATAAATTGTTTATAATGGAAAACGGTTTTAATGTTTTTAAATAAACCTAAAACTGTTCTAAAAATTTAAAAATATGAAAAGTGAATTGTCCAGCTTTGAAGCTTTAATAATACAACTTTTTCTTCCAATAGTTACTATGATATTAAGTTAAATACTTTTGAAAATTTGGTTTAGTTTTTTAGGATTTAGAATTCTGCAAGATAAATTACAATTTCATTGGACTGAATTGTCTGGAATCAGAAAATTAGTAGAGACCCATTTTTACCATTGCCTGACTAGATGAAAGCCAATGCCAGTGATTAAAATTATGCAAACATTATAGTTTTGGAAGGTATTCTTATGAGAGGACTAACATATCAGATTTATGGAAATGAACTTTAATTTAAAAAGATTTCCTTAGAAAATAAATTCAAACATATGAATCCCTCTTTAATATTTGAACTGTTAACAAGCTAAGTGTATATGAATTTTCTGTATATACTTTCCTGTCTTACAGAATTTATTATAAAATTTTACTACGGGGAAATTAAAATTTTTTCACTTAAAAGGTTTAAATAGGATAATAAAGCAAAATAAACATTTGACTATAAATTTTAAAAGAAGTTACAACTCTTCAATGAAAGCTGAGTTTCTGATACTGTTTCTATGTTTGACAGAGCATTTCTAAGATTCACAAGAAACTTAACAGTTTATTAAACAAAGTACAACTCTATCCATCAAACATCTATGATTTTAAAATATGCTTATCCATTGTTTCATTGGTTATGTTTTATAACACTGACTGAGATTTCAAATATCTAGTACCTTAGAAAATGTAGAGCTAAATCCAGTTTTAGGCATTAAATATGGAAATAGATAGCTAAATAATAAATTTCTGTTGCATAGGAAGTGTTTACTTGGTGTTAGGCATCATGCTAAGGGTCTTATTTGCAAGACTTATTAATTCTTCAAACTCTCTTGTGAAATAGTGACTAGTATTAACTCTCTTATAGAGGTAAAGGAAGTTGCAGTTTTGGGGATCACAGTAATCAGGAGTCATAGATTAACAGTAAAAATATGTGAAGGGTCCATAAGGCAAGACAAGATAGAGTCACTTCTTAAATCAGAAGGGTGTTTATAAGAATTACAGTTATATGTGCATTTATCTCAGGAGCAGACTTTTGACAAACACATTTTAGGGTACGCATTCTGTCATTGACAGAGCTATGTTGCTACTTCATTGTTCATTCATCTTATTGCATATCATATCTGTAGAAAAAGAGTTGTCAGCTGTTCATAATGTACTGAATTATAAACAACTTGTGTGCTTTATATTATATACACATTATTATCTGTTAAACAGCAGTATTTTCCATACAGATGATTTGATGGAAACTGATTTTGGCTTTCTTGACACAATACTGATATCATCAGTCAAAAAGCAAAAATATCCGTTAATCAACTTACCTCAACCTACAGTCTAACAGTAAGTTTTACCAGGATTTTCTTACTTTTCCTCCTCTTCTTCCTCGTTTGCCCCTCCCCTCTTTCTTTCTGTTTTGTCTTCTTGGGCTGCTATAACAAAATACTATAGGCTGGGTGGCTTAAATAACAAAAATTTATTTCCCGCAGTTCTGGAGATCAGGGAATCTAAGATCTAGACACTGGCAGATTCGGTGCCTGCTGGCGTCTCTTACCTAACTTACAGCTGGCTGCCTTCTCTCGGTGCCCTCAGATGGCAGAGAGAGAGACAGAACACTGTTTCTTCTGGTGACACTAGTCTTATCATGGACACTTCACCCTCATAACTTCATCTAAACCTAATTATCCACCCAGAGTCCCCACCTGCAAATGCAATCATATTAGAGGTAGGGCTTCAACACACAAAATATTGGGTGACAGGAACATTGAGTCCATAACACTCCCCTTTCCTCTTCCTTATTCTTCCTCTTCTCCTCTCAGATTGGTTTTGTTGTTTGGGCCTTATATTCTATAGGTGGAGTCTCAGCATGTGCCTAACTCTAAATTTAATACTCAATAGTAAGGTATCATGTAATTAACTGTTTAAATTTATTTCTACATTTCTTCAAATGCTTTTGTACTATAAAAATAATACACTTATTTAGGCTTTAGCATATATATTTATTTCTAATACAGAATCTCTTTAACGATGTACCCGGTCTTTCTGACTATACTAAACAATGTAGCCAATAAAATAACACAAAGGTAAAACCAACTCAAATATTCATCACCTTTGACAGATATTATTTCAAAAGATTGAATTTTTTAATGGTCTAGATGTTTTAAGGTTGCCCAAAAAATATCACAATCAACTTTATATTATTTAATTTAAAATAAACACCAAATTTAACTTTCACGTATATGTGTTAAACTTTCATATATTTTGACATTCCAAAAAATATTATAAATATAATGCTGAAGGTACTCGTTATGAGGATATTTATTATTTACAGCAATTATCTTCCAGTGGGTTTGGCATTCCTTCAAAAGCATTTGTTAGTGAAATGTTTACATTTTTATTCTGTAATAGTGAACTATAAAACAAATCAATGAAACAACAGTTTAATCTATGAAATAAGACATTTCTTTAAGCATAAAGAATAAATAAAACAAGTGTAGTATATTTTCTATGGAATATAAATCTCATAAATAATCATTTTCAAAATACATGATGTTATCAAGACAAATGCAATATTTAACATTAATATCTTACACATTGAACCCATTTTGGGATATCTAAGTTGTTTAAATGTTTTGTCATCTATAATTTTCTATGAAATTAAAATAACTTGTAAAATTTAACATTACTTAGCATATAAATAGAGCTGTTTAACCTGAAAGATGGTGAACTAAGCTTATGAATTTAGGGTTTTTTTAGGATATAAGTTAACTATTATATAAGAGTAAAACCTCTTGAAAAAAATAACACAGAATAAAATAATTCTCTCATCAAACTCCTGAGACACATAGTAACACGAATGTATTAAAATGAGGTTTCACAATGTGTTCCAAAGAAGTCTGCTTTCTATGAGTTCTGTTACAATTAGATACATTACTTAACATTAATCAGTGTTATGACCTTCTATAAATCGCTGAATTATTCCACTTTAACCTGCTGATTTGTAAAGGAAGGTTATCTACTTCAACAACTGCCAATCTCTTTCCAATAACAAACCTCTGAAATTCTAGGTACTGTATTTACTGATAAAAGAGATCAATAGCAGAATAATCAAAAGCAAAGTGCCTGATGAGATAATATTTGGTTTTGTTAAAACATTCTATAGTTAACTTTGTATTTTATCACAGTTTAATTATGATTTAAAATATTATGATTAAAATATTTATTTGCTTATCCATTTATGGAATTCTAACATATAATAACAATTACAAATTTTAGCTGATGTGTTAGTAAAAATGAATCTTTTTGCTTCCTCAAAATGAAAAGTCTTAAGTACATTTAAAGTTGTATGATTTATAATATATTCAATCATATAACACTTAGGCATGTAATTCATATGATTAAGGTGGTTTTCAGTGTTGTTTATAATTTGAGTGGAGATTTTATATTTAATTTAGATTTGCCACAGTTTATTTTTGTTTTTAATTGCATACAATAATCAGAAAACATTCTGGACTAGTTTATTTTCCTCTTCATTTTTTTGAAATTGTGTAAATATATCAGTTTTTAAGTTGCTGTTAGATACATCTTTGGTAGTTGTTTTAGAGCTAAAAATATTGCCCTGACTCTGTATCTTGACCCATCTGTATCTTGAGCACAAAGTACTCATATTTACATTTTAGTAGGAAAATGTTGGTAGATTTATTAATGGTTTTAAGCCAATGGACATTACAGAATTGATGGAATGGTGGTTAATAACTCTAGTAAACTAACCCTAACCCTCCAGAAATGTCTGCGTCCTTATGTTTGGATCCTTTGAATATGTTAACTTCTGTGGCAAAAGGTACTTTGCCGTTGTGATTTAGTGAAGGATCTTGCAATGTGGAGATCATTCTGGATTATTTGGGTGGGCCCAGTGTAATCACAGGGGTTATAAAAGGCAGACAGGAGGATTAAAATATAATGTTGTATTGCTCAGTTCTAGAGTTTCAGGTGATACATTTTCAAAACGGAGGAGGGGCTATGAGCCAAAAAATGCAAGGGACCTCTAGACACTGAAAAGAGCCTGAAGACCCTAGAAGAAATGTGGCTCTGATTTGAGACTTCTGATGTCGAGTAATGTAAAGGAAAATACTACTTCCCAGTGCGTGGTCATTGCAGCAGTAGAAAACTAACACAGTAGGCCGGGCGCGGTGGCTCAAGCCTGTAATCCCAGCACTTTGGGAGGCCGAGGCGGGTGGATCACGAGGTCAAGAGATCGAGACCAATCCTGGTCAACATGGTGAAACCCCGTCTCTACTAAAGATACAAAAAATTAGCTGGCCATGGTGGCGCGTGCCTGTAATCCCAGCTACTCAGGAGGCTGAGGGAGGAGAATTGCCTGAACCCGGGAGGCGGAGGTTGCGGTGAGCCGAGATCGCGCCATTGCACTCCAGCCTGGGTAACAAGAGCAAAACTCCGTCTCAAAAAAAAAAAAAAAAAAAAAGAAAACTAACACAGTAGCCTCTTAAGTGCTGTTCCCAGATGTCTCTGCTTTTTCTCTACCTGTCTATCTTTTGGATTTGATGTAATAAAAACCCAACATTTCTATTATTAAGCACAGTATTGCTATCTGATATCATAAAGCAAAATGAAGTAAATTAGTTACTTCCCTAATATAATGCTGTAAACTAATTCTTCACATAATATAATGTATATTATGAATAATAAATTTCTAAATACATGGTGTTATCAAGACATGAAATATTTAACTTAGTATGGATGTCTTATACATTGAATCGTTTTTGGGCTGTATTTTTGTCATGTATACTTATGTTTCTATGAAATTAAAACATCTTTTGTAAAATTTAACATTACTTAGCATATAAATAATCATATTTTTTGAACTGAAAGATGGTGAAATAACCTTGGCACTTTAGCATTTTTAAGAATATGTTAACTATTAGATAAGAGTAAAAACTCTTGAAAAAATAATCCAGAATAAAATAATTCTCTAATCAAACCCCTAAGACACATAGTAATACTAATGTGTTAAAATGATTTTCATAGAATGTTCAAGAAATGTCTGTATCATGTAAGTCTTATCAATAGAGAGAAATCTATCATTTTGTTTCATAGCTGAGTAATATTTTATATCATGAATGCTCTACAGTTCATCTAACCATTCTTCTACAAATGGATATATAGACATTATTTTTTGAAAGCTGCTAAAATTACATAATAAAACTCAGTTGTAAAACAATACATTGACTTTGTTTTTAAACATTTAATTATTTGTGTCCTTTTTTATCGTATATTCAAGATTTTTATTTCTTAGCTCGTTTTGATAATTTGTACTTTCCCCACACATAATAAATATTACCTGGATTTCCTCAATTTTTTAATTGAGAATGATAGTTATTAGTTTTTCATTTTTATAAGCTCCTTTTTCAGGTTTCCAGCAATATTTCCTTTCTCTCTCTACACATCCATACATACACAAATGAGCTTCATTCATGTGCCTGTATATTTTTAATTTGATTCTCTTTTCTCCTCCAATCTACACTTGGCTATTTTTTTTTTTTGAGACGGAGTTTCGCTCTTGTTAAGCAGGCTGGAGTGCAATGGCATGATCTCGGCTCACCACAATCTCCGCCTCCTGGGTTCAAGCAATTCTCCTGCCTCAGCCTCCTGAGTAGCTGGGATTACAGGCACGCACCACCATGCCAGGCTAATTTTTTTGTATTTTGAGTAGAGACGGGGTTTCACCATGTTGACGAAGATGGTCTCGATCTCTTGACCTAGTGATCCACAAACCTCGGCCTCCCAAAGTGCTGGGATTACAGGCTTGAGCCACCGCGCCCGGCCCCACTTGGGTATTTATTATATTGGTAATATTAAAGTATTTATATATTTAGTTTACGTTTTGAGATTTTTCCATTTAATTAATTTCAGCATTATTAACTTCCTCTTCTTACTTTTGGTTTAACTTCTTTCTTTTTATTTATCTTAGTGCATTGACTTCCTGCCATTAAATTTTCATTTCAGGCATCAGCAAGGAGAAAGAGAGAAGGCGAAATAGGCACACCCACCAGCTTGGTAGAAAGCATGTTAGCATCCCTGCAGCCATCACGTACAAAACTTCCACATACGCAGATTGCCCAGCATGTGATCACACAGCTCTTCCACCTGCAAGACATGACAGAGAATGTGACTTGTGTGAATGCATTGCTACTATAAATAAAACTGAATTTCTACTACTGAGGAAGAGCTATAATATGAGTATCGGGTAGTTACTGACAGTTTCTGCTGCATCCCCTTCTCCCAGATGTGGCAGCTAAAATGCTTTTACTCCCTTTCAAGTTCTCCTAGTTTCAAGGCCCCGGATTTCATTGAAATGTGTTTCTAAGCTTTTCCTCCGTTTCTCTATTTTTTTTTCTTTTTTTTTTTGAGACGGAGTTTCGCTCTTGTTACCCAGGCTGGAGTGCAATGGTGCGATCTCGGCTCACCGCAACCTCCGCCTCCTGGGTTCAGGCAATTCTGCTGCCTCAGCCTCCCGAGTAGCTGGGATTACAGGCACGCGCCACCATACAGCTAATATTTTGTATTTTTAGTAGAGGCGGGGTTTCACCATGTTGACCAGGATGGTCTCGATCTGTTGACCTTATGATCCACCCGCCTCGGCCTCCCAAAGTGCTGGGATTACAGGCACGTGCCACCGCGCCCGGCCCTTTCTCTAATTTTTAAACAAACTTTATTTTAAGGCGCTATTGCAATTTCCCAGTCATAATAGTGTTATCCATTTACAGTCAATAACATAAATTGCGGAGACATTGCCACCATTTGTCCACTATGATTCTTCTGCTTGACAATATCTCAGTCCTGATTTAATTGTTGTTTGGTTTCTGCATTCATGTATTTCTGAAAATATCATTTCTTTACTCTAATGAATGGATAGTAACTTGACTCCATCTCCCCTTTTCTCAGTAGATAATGTTTTATTAACTGCTGTCTTAATATTATAAATAAGACCGTTGTTACTCAGATTCACTTTCCTTTGAAAGTTACTTCCTCATAGAAGGTTATAAGACTTTCTATTTACTGTTGGAATTCAAAACGTTCACCAGGATATGTCTAAATAAATGACCTTTTTTTATTAATCCTCTCTGGGACTCAGGGAACCTTTTCAATCTTCAGACATACATCTTTCTTCAAACAAAAGAAATTTTTCTTGATTTGTTTAAATATCACCTCTCTCTATCACTTTCTTTATTTTATTTTAGGATCTTCTTTTATACATATTAAAATTCTCCTGTGTCTGCTTTCAATACCTCATCTTTTCAGCAGTCATTTATGCTATTTCTACATGTTTTGGAATTTTTTCAATAGATATTCCTGGTATACTTAACTTTTCATCATAACTATTATTTTTAGTTCAACTACGGAAACATTTAAGTTGAAAAGTTTTCTTATTCTTTTCATTCCACAAATTGTTTCATACTTGACAGATCACATTTCTTTGTTTATTCATCTCATCGGCATTTCTGTAAGTTCTCCTTCTTCTGAAATGGCTCTTCCTTGTCTTCTCTTTTTGAGTCTTCTGGTTCTCTTTGACTGCTCTCGCTTTCGAACACACTGATATCACAAGCAATAACAATTCCTCTTAGGACACATTAGACACTAGGAGCTGGGAGCAACTCAGCCCACCATGGCAGATAAGCTAATGGCTCTCCAGGATTTTTAAGCATCTCACTCACCATTGCAACGCACTTGGAAACTTTCCTTCGTGACACTCAAAATTCCCCATTGATTTAAACCTTCAGCAGGCACTGAAGGTCAAATCAAACCTATTTTAGATTGCTTGAGAGATATCTTGACCTGGGATACATAGCATTCACCCTATTTCTGGTAAGAACCCATGTCATTGTGCTTGTTTTCTGTCTCTCCCTCTGTCTCTTTTTAATAGAAAATCTTCTTTCCACTTTTCAGTCTATGCAGTTTGGAAGAAAATGACCCCACACCAACTTGACCGAATTCACAGCCATCAGCACATTCTCTTCTAGAAGGCTCTATTGATTGACTCAAATAACCGTCACCAAGCTTAGTATAGTCTATTTAGGAGGAAAGCATTTACAGAAGGGGAAATTAACCTCTCTTTTGAATTTATATTTGGGAGGAAATATTGGCAATGCCTGGAAGTCCTCTTCACACTACACCTAGCTTTCTAAATCAGCACACGGGAGAGAAGAGCTGAGACACAGGCAGAGTTTGTGTTCCTGAGAAGCAGGTTGCCTGAAGCCTTGTACATAATCTGAATTTTTCAATTTTCTGAGAAAATAAATGTTTCTCTTTGCTAAGGAGTTTCAAAAAATAATTTTTGAAATATCACAAATACTGAATTTTTATAATCTGAATATAAACTCATATTGTTTTTTATAACTCAAAAGCAGATGAAGAAAGAGAACATTACCAGCATCTCAGAAGCTCCTCTCATGTTCCCTTCCAGTCAATCAGTGACATTCAAGGGAAACCTCTCCTGTTGTCTAACACTACACGTTAGTTTTGCCATTTTTGAATTTTATATGAATGGAATACATGACCTTTCGGTTCTGAATTCTTTAGTTCAATGTCTTGGTTTTGCAATGCATTAATGTTGTCACGTATAGCTATATCTTGCTTATTCTCATTGATACAATGGATTCCATTTGTAAATATAACACAGTTTATCCATTTTTCTGCTGATAAGCATTTTTTTAGTGAACCTACATATGCATTGCTGTTGACGTATACCTGAGCTTGTAACTACCAAGTCAATGGGTAGGCATATTTTCAGCTTTAGAGTATGCTGACAATTTTCCTTAACATTTATAAGAATCCACACTCTTACCAGCAATACATGAGAGTTATATTTCTTCCATGTATTTGCCAACACTGGTATTTTCATTACACACTTTTGAAATGTTCAGTTTTCTGTCACTTGTAATCATTTTTTTTAATTAAAAGCCTTCCTGTTTTATTAGCTTTCCTGCCCTGGCTGTTACTTTATGTTACAGAGGAAATTGAGAGGGAAGATAACTCATTCATGTTAAACTCAAACCTCTATCTTTTTGAAAAATTTCAATCACTCTATTCTTTTCAGCATAAGTGTAGAGAATACATATATATAGAAACATATATATACTCATATATTAAAAAAATATACACACATATATATGCATATCAGTGTATACACACACATATATACACTGTATCAAATACACACATGTATACACTGTATCAAGTATAGACACACAAACACACACACATTCACTGCATCGACTACTTTCCTCTCATTCTAAAGTTAAAGTAAATATTTAGAGTTTATGTTCCTATTTTTAATTCTTAACCCAAAGTAATTAATCAAGTTGCGGAGTTACATGGTCAATTGATGCAGTGAGGTTGTTTCAACAGTCAAAAATACCATTGATCCAGTCTTACATTTTACTAGAAATAAATTTAGACTATATACTAATCAGGTTTTTAAAATAAGACATAAAAAAGAAAAAAATTGTGTCACAACTCTTTCTGAAGTATGTGATACTAAAAATATTCTTTGGGTGTTGAAAATCAATAACATTATTCTATTGTAATCTTTATCTCTTGAATTAAAATGGCATTAATGATGTAACTATTACAAAATAACATGTATAGCATTATTGTTAAATATGTAAACGGGAAAGTAAATTTTAAATGTGTTGCCTACAACTGTGGGTAAAATAATTTTTTGATAACTCTGTCCCAAAATCACTTTGGGACTTGGAAAAATTTTTAGAAGATATTCTGAATAAACAATGAATACAAATTGAAATGGAAACTTCTTGAGTCTTTGGCCTTATTGCTACTGCTCCAGAACAATTACAGTTGCAACTGTGGTCGGAAGAAATACCTCCTTGGCTCAAGCCTGTAATCCCAGCACTTTGGGAGGCTGAGGCGGGTGGATCACAAGGTCAACAGATCGAGACCATCCTGGTCATGGTGAAACCCCGTCTCTACTAAAAATACAAAAATTAGCTGGGCATGGTGGCGCATGCCTGTAATCCCAGCTACTCAGGAGGCTGAGGCAGGAGAATTGCCTGAACCCAGGAGGCAGAGGTTGCGGTGAGCCGAGATCGCGCCATTGCACTCCAGCCTGGGTGAAAAGAGCGAAACTCCGTCTCAAAAAACAACAAACAAACAAACAAACAAACAAAAACAAAAAAGAAATACCTCCCTAATCATGGTTGTTGCTAAGCGCATATTTGAGATTAACAGAATAGTTACTAATTATCCCCTTTAGACTAAGGTACCAAGGAGATGCCAAGGACATTTTCTCCTGGCCTGTTCGAGGACTGCTTATTCCTGTTTGTCAGTTATAACATATACCGAGCTTCTTGACCATATCTTGGACTTAACTGATTTAATTTGTGGTGTTGATGCCTTCCCAGAGATTTTCTAATAAAAGATAAAATTTTACCACATATTATAACCCTGGAGGTTTTGAAGAAAACCTGTTTGTGTAAGAAATAGGAGAACTGAGAGACTATAAAGCAATTTAAAAATGTAATCAAAAAAGCTTTCAAAGGGGAAGAAATACTAGCAAATTTCTAAACAGTAGTGATACAGTCTAGATAGCTAAGCTCAGACCTCCTTCATGGCAAATTATGATATTTTAGGATACAGTATTATTTATTCATATTTATATTTATCATGTTTGATATATATAATTTTTAAACTATAAGCTTTTTAATGTATAATGCTGTGTTTTCGTTTGAGATTACAAACAATTGCTTTTGCATTTTAAAAATTATGACAGCTGCTTTATGCAGTTTGGATGTCTGTCCCCTCCAAATCTCATGTTGAGATGTAATCCCCAGTGTTTGAGGTAAGGCCTAGTAGGAGGTGTTTGGGTCATGAGCGTGGATCCCTCACGGATGCCCTAGTGCGGTCCTTGTGATAGCAAGTGAGGTTTCATGACAGCTGGCTGTCTAAAGTGTGTGGCACTTCCCCTATCTCTCTTGCTCCCACTCTTGCCATGTGAAGCACATGGCACATCCCCTTGCCTTCCACCATGATGGTAAGATTCCTGAAGCAGATTCTGGAGCCGTGCTGGTAGACCTGCAGAACCATGAGCCAATGAATTTCCCAGGCTCAGCTATTTCTCTTTCTTTCCTTCCTTCCTTCCTTCCTTCCTTCCTTCCTTCCTTCCTTCCTTCCTTCCTTCCTTCCTTCCTTCCTTCCTTCCTTCCTTCCTTTCTTTCTTTCTTTCTTTCTTTCTTTCTTTCTTTCTTTCTTTCTTTCTTTCTTTCTTTCTTTCTTTCTTTCTTTCTTTTGATGGAGTTTCGCTCTTGTTACCCAGGCTGGAGTGCAACGGCATGATCTCGGCTCACCACAACCTCCACCTCCTGGGTTCAGGTAATTCTCCTGCCTCAGCCTCCTGAGTAGCTGGGATTACAGGCACGTGCCACCATGCCCAGCTAATTTTTTTGTATTTTTAGTAGACACGGGGTTTCACCATTTCGACCAGGATGGTCTCGATCTGTTGACCTCGTGATCCACCAGCCTCGGCCTCCCAAAATGCTGGGATTACAGGCGTGAGCCACCGCGCCCGGCCTCAGCTATTTCTTATAGCAATGCAATGATGGCCTAACACAGAGTTACCAGTGCTTGAAACCACCCATTACCCTTTGTTTCCCGGGTATGTGGGAGCCTTTATTTCCTTAGTACCTTACTATTAGACAGGAGCGTGTGCCGAATTATGGTCAACAATAAAAGCAGAAGTGACACTTCTGCACTTTTTCTCTTTCCTCTTGGCACTCAGTGTGCCAGGCTTATTTTGAAATACTGCAGTTATTAAATGAAAACAAAGTCTTGGGGCCATAGAGTACAATCACCCAGAGAGTTGTCTGGACTAGTAAAAACTTACTGAAAATTCAAGAATCTAACTTTTGGTTATTTTGACTAATGAGATTTTGAGGTTGTTTCAAGCTACAATGTACCCATCCAGCCCCGAGTAATATGTAAGTCAATGCTAGTACAGAATAACTAATAACTTCCTAAGAGTTTATTTTTTTCCTTATACTGAGACTCTTATGTGAAGTCACCACTTCTAATTATTATTAACGTGTCATTGTGTTATTGATGATATGGTACTCAAGCTAAGAAAAACTTTATATGTTACGTTTCTTTGGTGGTTCACTAAATTTTGTTTATTATAGTCAAAATTTTGGAATATTTGAATTGACATCTACTTTAGCATTTTTTATTGAATGAATAAAAGAAGTATTTTATGCTCCTGATGTGTACGGGTACAAAGAAAATATTCTAATATATATCTGAGGCCAAATTTTTTTTCAAATTAATTAAAAACAATAAAAATCCTAATAGCTAATATTTTTTGACTATGCTAGATGCTAGACCCTGTTAATACATTACATGTACTATCTCATTTAACTCTAGCCTGTAAGGTAGGTACCACTACCCTGATCATATACATGGGGAAACTGAGGTACACACATATTTCTTTATTTGCCCAAGGTCAACCACTAAGCAGCAAAAACAGAACTTCCACCCAGATTCCGGATACTAAGATCTTATATGCTATGGTAAGTCTCTAAAGACAATTACCAAAAGCTTAATTATTTGAGAAACATTTAAGCAGCTTCTTCCTCATATTTTAAAAATCAGTTAGTATGCTTTATATGTCAAGGTATAGAAAACAAGACTCAGATTTAGTGACTCAGGTTACTTAAAAATTTAGGAAGACCTCTGACTTTAGGTAAGGCTTAAAGTCAAGCTGAAGAAATACGACTGGTCCTCAGATGTTTTCTCTCCAGTTCGTGGCTCTGCTGTCTCTTAGTTCCATTTTCAGGCAGGTCTTTCCTGGATCAAAAAGGGATATTCCAGGCCCCATGCTGTTTCCCTTGAGCAAGACTAAGGATGTGCTTTGTTGCAGTTCTACTCTGATCGCTGATAGGCTGACGCCCTTCCTCCCACCCTTCTCTACCGCTGAGCGTGGAGACAATCTCATTCAAACTGTCTGGGTGAGAAGTGAAGAAGGGTGAATTTGTCAATAGAAATTTGAACGTCAAGGATGAGACAGGAGAGCAGCTGTTATCAGGGAAGAACTAACAATTGTCTATCCCAGCATCTTGCTTGTATTTTAAATTTTATTTTATTTTTTAACACTTATAAAAGTGAAATTAGTGGATAACCACTTTTTATTGCACTTCTGGACCCCTAGCTAGAATTTTCGCTTCAATTTTATATTCATTGTTTACTCAAAATGTCTTTTAAAACATTAAAAATGAATTGATATTTTACAATTTAAAGTTCCGGAAAAAATGCAAAACTTCAAAATAAACACCCATATGTGCATTTCTACAATGCCGTCATGTTGGCATTTAAATACAAAAATGGTGTTCTTGTATCTTAAGGATCTTGGTTTTCCAAATTATTCATATATATATATATATATATATATATATATATATATATATTAAACAATCCAGCATAATCATGCCTAAAATAAATCTAGACAAGTGTAGCGAAAATTAAGATATAGGTTTCAAAATAAACAAGTATGTTCTCTCTCTTCTCATAGGAATACAGATTATAGAGGTAGTTATAATACAAATATCAATTTCCAGTGTTATGTGTCTTTAAACATAGCGTTGAGGGAGTAAGAGAAATAAAAAACAAACAGAACACTAATATTGAATGAATATGTTGTCCTTCAGATCCTCCACTATTGTAATGTGCTATGCAAATTCACATTTATGATTTTATTATATCTTCCCTCCAGCTCTTCAGAAGTCGATACATCTTGGTGAGTTACACAGCCTGCCAAAATGAACAAAATTGGACAGTTGTAGGTCAAACATTTAAGGCAGGTCTGTGGAAACCTGCAGTTCTTTTCAAGTTAGTTTATGTGTTTCGCTAGCCATCTATTTGTATGAATATTTACTATTCATTTGGTTTTTGGTTGATTATTTGGTCATGATCTAAAAGTAGAAGAAAGGATTACTGAACTCTCATTCTTTTGAAAAATATGGTAGTTCAGCCAAAATTAATTTTTATGTAACTAATACCTGTAAACAATGAATACACATATTGTGTTTGGGATGTACAGATGCATTAATTTCACAAATATTAGAAAAGAATATCACAAGACTTTTGGGAAAAATTATGAAATTATATATGCTAATTTTATGGCTCATTTTCTAAAATGAATACTATTCTGAGGCAGTCAGCTCTTGTAACAACATTCCTGCGTGACTAGCTATTCCAAAACTCAGAGGATTAGAATAATAACCGTTTAATTCTACGTACATGACTCTGTGAGTTGGTTGCAACTGTTATTACCTAGGGTTGACTAGCTCAGCTCCAAGAGATCAGTGGCCTCACGTCTGTTTCCTGTGTGTCTAATTCCTCTGAGACCAAGACAACTTGGGGTATGTTTGAGAGGAGTGAACAGAAGTTTAATTCTGCCTAAGGAGTGGGGTCACAAATCTTCGCCTGTAGAGAAAATACGCTGCTCATTTATTAAATATCAATCAAAATCTTCACAAGAAATTGATGCCTTGTGTGATGAGGCTTGCACTCCTCACAATTTTCCTCCGTCTTCTTTGCTTTCAGTACGGTAAGCAGGTTAAATCTTTGGCAGGTATAAAGAGGAAATGACTATCTTTGCTGCAGAAAGAAAGTGATTTTTCAGTGAAAGAACTGTTGCCTCTGGCTAACACACACTGGCAATAACTAACATACCATTAGGAATATGGCTTATGGATGCTCGACCAGGGAGGAAAGAGTATATGACTGAATTAGAAATGGATTTTGTAAATTTGAGTACTCTCTTATAACTCTGGCAAAGAAATATGCATTTTTTTCTTTTTTAAAATTATACTGTAAGTACCGCAGTACGTGTGAGGTGTGTTACATAGGTATGCACGTGCCATGGTGGTTTGCTGCACTCATCACCCTGTTATCTACATTAGGTATTTCTTCTAATTCTGTCTCTCCCCTCTCCCCCATCCCCTGCTATCTCTCCCAAAGCCCCCCACTCCCTGACAGGCCCCACTGTGTGATGTTCCCCTTCATGTGTCCGTGTGTTCTCATTGTTCAACACCCAGTTATGAGTGAGAACACGTGGTGTTTGGTTTTATGTTCTTGTGTCAGTTTGCTGAGAATGATGGTTTAGAAATGCAAACCAAATCACATTGAGATACCATCTCACTCCACCCAGAATGGCAATCATTAAAAAATCTGGACACAACAGATGCTGGAGAGGATGTGGAGACATAGGAAAACTTTTACAATATTGGTAGGAGTGCAATTAGTTCAACCATTGTGGAAGACAGTGTGGCAGTTCCTCAGGAATCTAGAAGTAGAAATTCTATTTGTCCCAGCAATCCCATTACTGGGTATATATCCAAAGGATTATAAGTCATTCTATTATAAAGACACATGCACACATATATTTATTGTGGCAGTGTTCACAATAGCAAAGGTTTGGAACCAACACAAATGCCCATCAATGATAGATTGGATTAAAAAAATGTGGCACATATATACCATGGAATACTATGCAGCCATAAATAGGGATGAATTCATGTCCTTTGCAGGAACATGCCTGCTTACAAGCTATTGAAGTGAGACAACTGAAAATTTAAAGTGAAAAAAATGAAGGCCAATGGTAAAAGAGGTAGACTTGTTGAAACTGCTTTGGAACAATATTGAAGAAGAGCTCAAAAGATCAGAAAGTTAGGTTTGTTAAAATTAATTGATTACAAAAGACCAAAAAATAATTCAGTTGACTAAGTTTACTTCCTAATCAGCCCAGAGAACACTCTTCTGGCTGAAATGATAAAGAATGTGTTAATTGAAGGGGAAACACTAGCATCATTGTGTAGGTCAGTGGTTTCTTCCATAGGGCAAGTCTAATAATAGGGAGTGCTGTTATGAAACTGGTCTCTCCATTGTCATTGCGGATTATAAGTTTCCAGAATAGCAGAGGGTAGGTGGCAGCATTTAATTTAGCAGCAAGGTGAACATAACTGTATGAAAGACCACAAGATCAGAAAGACTTTGACAGTAGCTAATAGACCTATGACCATAACTGACAGACCATGGTGTTCCTAAGGACAAAACAGATGAGCTACCAGGAATTACAGTGCTTGACTTGTACAACCCAAAATAAGCAAGAGCGTGCGAGCGGAAAGCTGCTGTCAGATATCACAATGGAGAATCACAGCCCCCTTCAGTTTGCAGACCTAATTCCATTCACAGACATAAAAACCGCTAATTGAAAGGGAAACCATGACCATTGTGGTACAAGTCTGACGTGCCATACAAAGGCGTTCAATTCAAACTATTCATCCAATATATTTTGCCAAACTGATGAAATATATTTCCAAAACTACACAATGGGGGAAAAAGAAATAGAAGTATCATTGTAGAGCCTTTGGATGCTAAATGTTAGCTGACATTGACACCAGACAACACAAAATGCCATCATAGCCTCTTCTTAAAAGTAAGTTCATCTTACAGTGGATTTAGCAGGCCCATAGGCTTATATTGTGGTCATTTTCCTGGTTCATGAGTACAAAGCCAGGATGAATATAATTATTGGCTGGAAAGATATTCATCTTGGCTGCTTGCCTTATGGAGTATGAGCCATTATAGAAGAAAAGTCCAACAGAGAGCATCTGAAACTGTCACCACTGGACAGGTTAGTAAATAATAAACAATACTTCATCCCAAGTAGAAGCAGAAGAATACATGACACTCTCAATTATTTGAAGAATTCAGATGCTTCCCTCAATTATTTAAAACTGTAGAGTCTTTAAAAATTTCAATTCATTGTTATGACTCTCGTAAAAACCAGAAAGACTATAACTGGTGCTGATGAACTCTCAGACACTGAACCACATGCAGCCCAGTCACAGCTTCCGTGTGAATGTCGTATCTTTATTAGAGCAGACCGACACAGACTCTGGCACTTGGCTTGCTCTGTTTATCTGCATAGTGTGTTCCTTTTGATTCCAGTCAAGGAAGAGCCAAAGCGTTTACACTGACCTTAGAAGAATAGCCCTTATTTCTCAGCACAGTAGCAACAGATAAAACAGATGATTTACTTTATGCAAAGCTGAATACTCTATATTCTGTACACCCTAAAAGGACAGCATCCGAATTAAGTTAAACATAATTATCTTGACTCTCCAGAGAACGTCATGCAGGTGTACTGTATTGGTGACCGCACTTTAACTGGACCTACGGGGCAGGAATGGCAAATACTTCAGGTGGCCTGATATGTTACAGGCATGCCAGAGTGGAGGGGTAATCCCTAAGCAGATTCCAGGGCTTCATGTAGTAGAAAAGTTTTATAGTCCAATTATCTGGACATGAGAGAATATTCTATTTGTCCTAGCTGGGGAAGTTCTACTCCACGCTGCTATTTGGCTGGGTTTGGCTACTGGCCCTATTTTACTCTTTTCGTCTTACTTTGTGTGTCCAAAGCTGGAGGAAAAAATAGAATCTGGGTTTTTTGTTTTTTTTTTTTGAGACGGAGTTTCACTCCTGTTACCCAGGCTGGAGTGCAATGGCGCGATCTCGGCTCACCGCAACCTCCGCCTCCTGGGTTCAGGCAATTCTCCTGCCTCAGCCTCCCGAGTAGCTGGGGTTACAGGCACGCACCACCATGCCCGGCTAATTTTTTGTATCTTTAGTAGAGACGGGGTTTCACCATGTTGACCAGGATGGTCTCGATCTGTTGACCTCGTGATCCACCCGCCTCGGCCTCCCAAAGTGCTGGGATTACAGGCGTGAGCCACTGCGCCCGGCAGAATCTGGGTATTTTCTTTTCTTTTCATAGTTTGGAGGTTCCCCATGAGGTGAGCAGAAATAAGCTATGCCAGTTAACTCTTCCGTATGGCACAGTGTAATCTCCACCTATATTCCACTGGCCAAAGCAAGTCATGTGGACAAGCCCAAAATCACTGGGGCAGAGGAAAGGGTGTTGGGGTCTACTTCTCCAGTGAAAGATGAAGAGAGGGAAATAGGCATTTGCTAAACAATGTAAACCACTCTCCAAAGTAGAGAAATTATGACATCACATACCTCCTACTACTTAAAAAAAAGTGTCTTTGGTATTCTACTTAAGGAAAAAAGGTATCTTCTACTTCTGCATTTCTGTGTGCATGGGGGTATAACACATGCCATCATTGAAAATACTGCTCTCCTTCTTTTATGGGGTGTTTCAGAAAGTGAGCAGTTTTTGAGTGGGGCCCAGAACATGAAAAATATCTGTGGTAGGTTTAAGCAGTGCCTGAATACCTGCTAAATAAAGATGCCATACGAAGTCTCTAGCAAGCTCCACTAGGAGAATTGCAATGCAGATACTTGGGTTGTGGAGTAAGATAATGCCCTCTGTAGCACAGAATTATTCACAAATAACAATTCGCAAATCAGCTTCTGTTTCATCATGTTGCCTGGTAGATGCTGGCTGCCTGATTGTGGGATATGAAGTCACTGCGCTACAGAGCTGTGCATTCAAGTAGTGTCGTCAGCTCCACCAAGTCATATGGTTTTGTGGCACAGCAGCAGCACATTTTATGCAATGGTACATTAAGTTGGGAAATCAGTAAGCACAGGGTTTGAAGAAGGTTCCCTAATAAATGGCCTGCATACAACATCACACAAACCTACCGTACTGATGCATTTTCTCAGTGCATGATAGGACCTTGCATACAACATCACACAAACCTACCGTATTGATGCATTTTCTCAGTGCATGATAGGACCTTGCATACAACATCACACAAACCTACCGTACTGATGCATTTTCTCAGTGCATGATAGGACCTTGCATACAACATCACACAAACCTACCGTATTGATGCATTTTCTCAGTGCATGATAGGACCTTGCATACAACATCACACAAACCTACCGTATTGATGCATTTTCTCAGTGCATGATAGGACCTTCCCACAACCGCATGGTTTGGGAGAAAACAAACAAAATCAAGTTGATTTGTAGGTGTGTCAGTACTATTTCCTGTTGAAAGATAAACATGAATTTCTGCTGTGCTATACTCCAATCAGAATTAGTCCTGAGATATGGTAGTGGGAGAAAAATCCCTCAATTTGGCAGACGTTTGAGCAGCGTACTTGGCCATCAGTTGTGCAAAAAGGGAGAAGTGTTTGTAGATGAGGATTTCCAGATTATTGGGCAGTGATTACTGACTTAGATGGCTGGTCAGGAGCCTGGAATGATTCCAATGGAAAGATTGAAGAAAGAAGGTCTTGAGAGGAAACATATGATTGGACCTATGGGAGAGAGCAGGAAGAGTGTAAATATTCGTGTCTGCAGCCAACGTCCAGGGGAGCACATTCACTGAAGGAAATAAACCAAAAACTGATGAACAGGGTAACTTATGCAGTGGACATTAGCCAGTCTTCTCTGTCCTTGGCCACCTAATGCTTGCAAAATGACCCGTACATGGTGGCAGATATGAAGGCTAGGAGAGGATACAATTAGGTGAGATCCTTCTTACCAAGGTTGGTTTAGCTATTGCCAATGCCAGATGTTTAAACTGACAGTGGCAAAGACAGAAGCTGATTCCTCAATATGATACAAACCCCAGAAAGACCAAAATGCCATAGATTGGCGAGTCGAATACATCTCTTATACCCTAAAAGGACAGCGTTTTACCCTTCCTGTAATTGATATGTATTTCTGATAAGGGTTTCCCTTCTCTGCCTACTGCCTCAGCCTACCGCTATCTGAGAGTTCACAGAATGTCTTATTTACCTGAGGAGATCTTGTACATCATCACTTCAAAACAGGAAACCAGTTAGGTGATGAAGGGCACATAAAAGTGGGCTCCAGTAGCCTTACCGTGCATCACATCAGCATCCACAAACTGCCAGCCTGATAGTTGAAATGGCACTTTCAAAGGTGTCACCCCAGTGCCAGTTTAGGCATGATCTCCCATGAATTTAGAGTGCAGGTTTTCAAGACGCAGTATATACTTGGAATTAACAGCCATTATACAGTGTTGTGTTCCTGATAGCTAGAATTTGGGACGAGGGCTCTGCCTTCTTCCTAGGCAGGGAAAAGAAAAGGAGCAAGGTGCCACAATAAATGCTCAGAATATGTGACAGCCTCATCAGGAGTACAACATAATTTTTTTCACATCTACCTAGAAGGCTAATTGCTGTAGATCAAAATATGGGCAATGAACCATTGTTGGTGGCTATTAATGATAATGATAAGAATTATGCACTACTAATAAGTAAACGGTGCGGTAACAATGGCATCACTGGAGATGCAGAATTGAGAAGTGGAGGAAGCAGGGTCAGTGACATTGAGTACTTGCTCCCTTAACAGCTGTGCTATCTTGCCAGAGCAAGTTACGTATTATTTCTAAGTCTCAGTTTCCTTTTTTTCAGGAGAGGAAGGAAATAGCACCAATTCACATTTGATTATTTTAGAATTAAATCTTATGAATCAATCTTAAAGTATTAGCCTATATTTGTATACTTCTTAATAAGAGGTAGGTATTGCAGTGATGATTTACATCTAGATTTACATTAATAAAATAGTTTATAAAGAGAATTACAAAGTAATAAGTTACCATGACATTTAAAGTTTGTCTGCATAGAAATTGAAGCCATGTATTCTGCATCTAATTAATAAGCATCAATTTTGCACAATCCTGTGATACAGTGGGCCCAGATCAAACTCATACAGCAATAATTCTATCAGCACAGGTGGTGCACAAGCTGCTGGTGGAGCCCAAGGCTATCGCATATGGTTGTGCAGTTTGTTGACAGCACAAAGGAAACTTGCTGAGGGAACTAGCAAAGGCTGACATCTATCCCCAGTGCTCACCAAGCCACGTCCCTTTGGGAAACACTGATCATCTTAGAACAGGGCCGATGGTGGGGCAGTGTTGAAGTCATTCCAGGGTCCTGCATATGTCATTGGTGGACTAATAACCTTAGCCCAATGTGCACACTGTTCCATTTGATTTGTGGCTGGAAAATCAGCGTATTAGGATTTGTTCCATGTTTGCATACTGTGGAGGTTTGGCAGAAAATCCAGGGTAAAATTTCATCCTAGGTGACTCCATTGACATTTAGTGAGCATTCTCCCACAGTGGATCCTTTCCAAATAAGACACTGATAGAATGATGTTGATTTATATAAATGAAAACATGTATATTACCCCTAGAGTGGTATTTTTAATTTAACTCTGTGTGTCTGCTCCAGGACATAGGGACATTTTTTTCCCCTTTCATGGATTTCCTAAAAGCAAAGTAGTGATTCTAAACTTGTCACTTAAAAAAGAGAGAACTATTATTTTTTAATGGAAAAGATTTCATCAAAAATAACTTTAAATATATCATCTTATTTATTTATTTATTTATTTAGGCCTCTGAGGACCAATCTCTGAATTTTTCCTTTTTCAGCACTGTTGCTCGGCTTTCTGTCGTCTGACATCTAGCCTCTAGAGTAGAATTGGGAGATAAATAGTTCTCTAATTTTAAGTTGAAACCCAAATTCATAGTCTCAGATGCTGGTAGCTCCAACAATTTCCTTGCAAATAGAAAGTCTACCACCCAGATGATTTTCAAAATGAGTTATATTTTATTCCCTAAATGTTAACAAGCCAAGAGCAGAGCAGTGATGAAATTATCTGCTGCCCAATCTTCCAGAGGAAGGAAAAGCTGGAGAGTAGACACAGTTCTGGGAAGCAAAGACAACGAGGAAAACACTCTCAGGAAGCAATTATTTCATGATTTCACCTTTTGTTGGGATATTTAACAAGTGTCTATTTTGTCACTGTGAACCAGGGACTTTTTCCTTGGTAGGGTAAACAGCAGGGTGACATTGCCATGCAATGGTGCTCTGTGTATGTGGGGAAAGTGTTTTAAGCATTTGGAATATGACTTATAGATCACTCCAAGAAATACACTTGCTCTAAAAATTTTTTTCCTTATGTTGGACTGGCAATTATACTAATAAATGTCTCTTAATTCTGGCAATAACATGAGGTAAAAAAGTAAATTTGGAACTTTAAATGTCTAACTCAATATGAAGCACATATGGAGATAAAGACACAGTATTTGTGGGACAAAACATTCTATAAGTGCAAATTTGGGGATGGATATCTTTCACTGAGAATGAATATGTAAACTCACACAACTGTCACAAGTTTTCAAAATGATAATATACTTTGAACAGACTGAAAACTTAAGGGAATCAAAATCAAAGATCTTGACTTGTTAGAATTTATAATCTTAATCAGAATACTAAGAGAGTATAAATGGATTAAAAAAGGACTTGGGTTTTAGAATTATAAATATTTTTTAATTTTTTAATTATACTTCAGGTTCTTGGGCACACGTGCAGATCATGCAGGATTGTTGCATAGGTACACACATGGCAATGTGGTTTGCTGCCTCCATCCACCCGTCACATACATCTGGCATTTCTCCCCATGTTGTGCCTCCCCAAACTCCCTACTCCCTGCTGTCCTTCCCTTGCCCCCCCAACAGACCCCAGTGTATCATGCTCCCCTCCCTGTGTCCATGTGTTCTCATTGTTCAACACCTGCTTATGAATGAGAACATGTGGTGTTTGATTTTCTCTTCTTGTGTCAGTTTGCTGAGAATGATGGTTTCCAGACACATTCACGTCCCTACAAAGGACATAAACTCATCATTTTTTATAGCTATGCAGTATTCCATGGTATATATGTTCCATATTTTCCTTGTCCAGTATGTAGTCGATGGGCATTTTGGTTGGCTCCAGGTCTTTGCTATTGTAAACAGTGCTGCTATGAACATACGTGTGCATGTGTCTGTATAATAGAATGATTTATAATCTGTTGGGTATATATCCAGTAATGGGATTGCTGGGTAAAATGGAATTTCTATTTCTCGGTCCTTGAGGAAGCGCCACACTGTCTTCCACAATGATTGAACTAATTTACGCTCCCACCAACAGCGTAAAAGTGTTCCTGTTTCTCCACATCCTCTCCAGCATCTGTTGTCTCCAGATTTTTTAATGATCACCATTATAACTGGCATGACATGGTATCTCAATGTGGTTTTGATTTGCATTTCTCTAATAATCAGAGATGATGAGCATTTTTTCATATGTTTGTTGTCTCATATATGTCTTCTTTTGAAAAGTGTCTGTTCATATCCTTCTCCCACTTTTGGATGGGTTTGTTTGTTTTTTTCCTCTAAATATGTTTTAGTTCTTTGTAGATTCTGGATATTAGTCCTTTGTCAGATGGGTAGATTGAAAAATTTTTCCCCAGTTTGTTGGTTGCTGGTTCACTCTAATGATGTTTCTTTGGCTATACAGAAACTCTGGAGTTTATTAGGTCCCATTTGTTTATTTTTGCTTTTGTTGCTGATACTTCTGGTGTTTTAGTCATGAAGTCCTTGCCTATGCCTATGTCCTGGATGGCTTTGCCTAGGTTTTCTTCTAAGGTTTTTATGATGTTAGTTCTTACATTTAAGTCTTTAATCCAACTGGAGTTAATTTTAGTGTAAGGTATCAGGAAGGGGTCCAGTTTCTGCTTTCTGCACACTGCTAGCCAGTTTTCCCAACATCATTTATTAAACAGGGGATCCTTTCTCCATTGCTTGTTTTTGTTAGGTTTGTCAAAGATCGGACAGTTGCAGATGTGTGGTCTTGCCTCCAAGGCCTCTGTTATGCTCCATTTGTCTATATCTTTTTTGGTACCAGTGCCATGCTGTTTGGATTACTGTAGCATTGTAGTCTAGTTTGAAATCAGGTAGAGGGATGCCTCCAGATTTGTTCTTTTTGCTTAGGATTGTCTTGGCTATGCAGGCTCTCTTTTGGTTCCATATGAAGTTTAAGGTGTTTTTTTCCAGTTCTGTAAAGAAAGTCATTGGCAGCTTGATGGGGATAGCATTGAATCTATTAATTACTTTGGGCAGTATGGCCATTTTCATGATACTGATTCTTCCTAACCATGAGCATGGAATATTTCTCCATTCGTTTGTGTCCTGTCTTATTTCACTGAGCAGTGGTTTGTAGTTCTCCTTGGAGAGGTCTTTTACGTCCTTTGTTAGTTGTATTCCTAGGTATTTTGTTCTGTTTGTAGCAATTGTGAATGGCAGCTTGCTAATGATTTGGCTCTCTGTTAGTCTGTTACTGGTGTATAGAAATGCTTGTAATTTCTACACATTCATTTTGTATCCTGAGACTTTGCTGAAATTGCTTATCAGTTTAAAGAGATTTTGGGCTGAGATGATAGGGCCCACTAAACATATAATCATGTCATCTGCACATAGAGACAATTAGACTTCTTCCTTTCCAAATTGAATAACCTTTATTTTTTTATTGCGTAATTAAGTTCTGGCTAGAACTTCCAATACTATATTGCACAGGAGTGGTGAGAGAGGGCATCCTTGTCTAGTGCTAGATTTCAAAGGGAAGGCTTCCAGCTTTGCCCATTCAATATGATATTGGCTGTAGGTTTGTCATAAATAGCTTTTATTATTTTGAGATATGATCCTTCAATATCTAGTTTATTGAGAGTTTTTAGGATAAAGGGCTGTTGAATTTTGTTGAAGGCCTTCTCTGCTGCTATTGAGATAATCATGTGGTTTTTGTCTTTGGTTCTGTTTATTGGTGGATTGTGTTTATAGACTTGTGTATTTTAAATGAGCCTTGTATCCCTGGGATGAAGCCTACTTGATAGTGATGGATAAGCTTTTTGATGTGCTGCTGCAATCAGTTTGCCAGAATTTTATTGAAGATTTTTGCATCTATGGTCACCATGGAAATTGGCCTGAAGTTTTTTTTGAGTCTCTGCTGGGTTTTGGTATCAAAATGATGTTGGTCTCTTAAAGTGATTTGGGAAGGATTCCTTCTTTTTGTATTGTTAAGAATAGTTTCAGAAGGAGTGGTACCAGCTCCTCTTTGTATGCCTGGTGGAATTTAGCTGTGAACTCATCTGGACCTGGAGTTTTTTTGGTTGGTAGGCTATTAATTGCTGCCTCAACTTCGGCCCTTGTTATTGGTCTGTTCAAGGATTCAACTTCTTCCTGGTTTGGCTTGAGATGGTGTATGTGTCCAGGAATTTATCCATTTCTTCCAGGTTTACTGGTTTATGTGCATCGAGTTGTCTGTAGTAATCTCTGATGGTAGTTTGTATTTCTGTGGAATCGGTGGTGATATCCCCTTTATCATTTTTTATTGCATTTATTTGATGATTCTCTTTTCTTTTTTTATTAATCTGGCCAGTTGTCTATTTTGTTGATCTTTTCAAAAAACCAGCTCCTAGATTTATTGATTTTTGAAGGATATTTTGTGTCTCTATCTCCTTCAGTTCTGCTGTGATCTTAGTTATTTCTTGTCTTCTGCTAGTTTTTGAGATTTATTTTTATCTTACTCCTCTAGCTCTTTCAATTTTGATGTTGGGTGTAGATTTTAGTCCTTTCTCTGCTTCACTGGCATTTGTTTATTGATATAAATTTCCCTCTAGATACTGCTTTAAATGTGTCCCAGAGATTCTAATCCATTGTGTCTTCATTCTCCTTGGTTTCAAAGAACATCTTTATTTCTTCCTTCATTTCAATGTTTATCCAGTTGACATGCAGGAGCTGGTTGTTCAATTTCCATGAAATTGTGCAACTCTAAGTTAGTTTCTTAATTCTGAGTTATAGTTTGATTGCCCTGTGGTCTGAGAGACTGTTATGATTTCTGTTCTTTTGCATTTGCTGAGGAGTGATTTACTTCCAATTATGTAATCAATTTTAGAGTAGGTGCAATGTGGTGCTGAGGAGAATATATATTCTGTGGATTTCAGGTGGAGATTTCTGTAGATGTCTATTAGGTCCCCTTGGTACAGATCTGATTTCAAGTCCTGGATATCCTTGTTAATTTTCTGTCTTGTTGAACTGTCTAATATTGGCAGTGGTGTATAAATGTCTCCTACTGTTACTATGTGGGAGTCTAAGTCTCTTTGTAAGTCATTAAAAACTTGCTTTATGTACCTGGGTGCTACCATATTGGGTGCATATATATTTAGGATCGTTAGCTCTTCTTGATGCATTGATCCTTTTACCATTATGTAATGCCCTTCTTTGTATCTTTTGAACTTTGTTGATTTAAAGTCCATTTTATCAGAGACTAGGATTGCAAATCCTGCTTCTTCTTCCCTCTCCATTTTCTTGGTAAATCTTCCAACATCCCTTTATTTTGAGCCTAAGTGTGTTCTTGTATGTGATAGGAGTTTCCTGAATACAGCACACCAATGGGTCTTGACTTTTTATCCAATTTGCCCGTCTGTGTCTTTTGATTGGCACATTTAGTCCACTTACGTTTAAGGTTAATATTGTTATGTATGAATTTGAGCCTGTCATTTTGATGCTAGCTTGATGTTTTGCACCTTAGTTTACACAATTTCTTCATTGTGTCAATGGTCTTTACCACTTGGTATGGTTTTGCAGTGGTTGGTACTGGTTTTTCCTTTCCTTGTTTAGTGCTTCTTTCAGGAGCTCTTTTAAGGCAGGCCTGGTGGTGATGAAATCTCTAAGCAATTGCTTGTCCATAAAGGTTTTTCTTTCTCCTTTGCTTATGAAGCTTAGTTTGGCTGAATATGAAATTCTAGGTTGAAAGTTCTTTACTTTAAGGATGTTGAATATTGGCCCCCACTCTCTTCTGGCTTGTAGGGTTTCTGCTGAGAGATCTGCTGTGAGTCTGATGGGCTTCCCTTTGTGGGTAACCCAACCTTTCTCTCTGGCTTCCTTTAGCATTTTTTCCTTCATTTCAACCCTGGGGAATCTGATGATTATGTGCCTCGGGGTTGCTCTTCTTGAGGAATATATTTGTGGTGTTCTCTGTGTTTCCTGGATTTGAATGTTGGCCTGCCTTGAATGTTGGGGAAGTTCTGCATAATATTCTGAAGAGTGTTTTCCAGCTTGGATTCATTCTCTCCATCACGTTCAGGTACACCTATGAAATGTAGGTTGTGTCTTCTCACATAATCCCACATTTCTTGGAGGATTTGTTCATTTATTTTCACTCTTTTTTCTCTATTCTTGCCTTCTCTTTTTATTTCATTGAGTTGATCTTCAATCTCTAATATCCTTTGGTATCTCTGATATCTCTCTGATAATCTCTTCCTTCTGCTTGGTCAATTCAGCTATTGAAACTTGTACATGCTTCATGAGGTTGTCATGCTGTGTTTTTCAGCTCCATCAAGTTGTTTATATTCTCTAAGCTGTTTATTCTAGTTAGCATCTCATGTAACTTTTTTCTGAGTTCTTAGTTTCTTTGCATCGGGTTAGCACATGTTGTTTTAGCTCTGAGAAGTTTGTTATTACCCACCTTCTGAAGCCTGTTTCTGTCAATTCATCAGATTCATTCTCCATCCATCTTTGATCCCTAGCTGGTGAGTTGTGATCTCTTGGAGGAGGAGAGGCATTCTGGTTTTTGGTGTTTTTATCCTTTTTGTGCTGTTTTCTTCCCATTTTAGTGGTTTTAGCTACCTGTGGTCTTTGTAGTTCGTGGCTTTCAGATGAGGTCTCTGAGTGGATGTCTTTTTTATTGATGATGAAGTTATTTCTGTCTGTTTCTTAGTTTTCCTTCTAACAGTCAGACCCCTCTGCTGCAGGACTGCTGGAGGTTCACTGCAGACACTGCTTTCCTGGGGATCGACCACGGGGATTGCGGAACAGCAAGTGTTGCTGCCAGTTTCTTCTTCTGGTATCTTCGTCCCAGAAGGGTGCCTGCCAGATGTTGGCCTGAACTCTCCTTTATGAGGTGTATCTTTGGGTATATGGGGATTGGGGAGCAGCTTGAGGAGACAGTCTGTCCCTGATAGGAGCTCAAGTGCTGTGCTGGGAGCTCCGTTATGTGCAGAGCTGCTGGGCAGGTACCTTTACCTCTGTTGCAGCAGAATTCAACTGCCTCTTTTCCCAGGTGCTTTGACCTAGGAAGCCTAGGTTATTTATAAGTTCCTGACGTGCTGATGCCTTTTTTCATAGTTGCCATATCCTGCACGGAGTAGCCTAGTTACGGTCTGCCAGCAGAGGTGTTGCTGAATGGCCACAGGCTCTGCCCAGCTATGTGAACTGTTTCATTCTTGGCAGACTGCCTCTATAGTTGCAGATGCCCTTCCCCACACTGAGCTGGACCGTGCTGGAGCCCACTGCACTTGCTGTGAAACTCTCAATCCAGAACATTTCAGATTGCTTGTTTTGTGGGGGTGGTACCCACTGAGCCAGATTGCCAGGCTCCCTGCCTCAGCACCTCTCCCTTTCAGTTGAATGGCATTCCAGGTACCAGTTGAAACAACCACCCAGATTTGTGTGAGTTTCTGTGCACCTATCCATGGCACCAGTCATGTTGAAAACTCATGGCAGTTTTTGGCCCGGAAATCTGGTCTGTGGGCAGTGAAAGTTGTTTGGAAATGCAGTGAGCACTCATCCTCTGCGTTGTTCTTGCTGGGAACTGCACTCCGGAGCTGTTCCTATTTGGCCATCTTTGATCACTCCCTGAATTATAAGTATTAACATATTAGCAGATAGGAAATATAAAATATTAACATATTAGCAGAATATAAGGTTACTATTTATGCCACTGTCAGTTGTTATTTCACAGTATTACTACTGTTTAATATTAGAATAGTTATATAAGAGTGAATACCTTCTCACTTCTTTTGAAAATAATCTAGAAAAGTCATTTTTCTCTATAGTTTCCCCGTATTTGGCAATATAAATGTGTTTTATTTTATTTTTTGGAATTTTGATGGCAACAGTTTCTTTAAACAAAGATTATATTTCTATTTTTAGTAAAGGTCAAAATTAAGGTTATGTCAAAAATAGCTCTTGATAAAAGATTGAGGATATGTTTCTTGACCTGACCTGAGGACCTTCATATCTCTCATTTTTCCCCAACAAATTAATCCTTACCCTTATATTTTTCTTTCTACATCTCTGGCAATACATTATATCCAACCTTGAAAGCAAATGAGTTTTTAACAAACTTACTACGATCACTGATTATTACAGAGGAAGCAGGGTCTCTATTTTGTGAGTTTTTGATTTTCATTCACCCTCCTTTATCCCCTCAGCTTATTATCACATACTTTCTTTCATAAATGTAATCATTTTGAATGAATATCAGAACCAACAGACTGGAGAAAGAAAGAAGCAGGATATTGTGGCTGGAGGAATGAGAAGGTGTGAGGCTGCTTTGCCCCCGTGGCTATGAAGATGGGTAAAATTTTTAAAATAGTCAATACTTATTTTTTTTTAGTATCACTATACTGTTTACTTTCTTTTTAATGCAGACTTGAGTTGCCGGTCCTCTTGCTTCCTGGTCCAGTGTTGTGGTTGATAGGGAATTAAGAAGAACTGTTGCAAATATTTATGAAGTGGATTAACAAATTGAAAACGGGAACCAGGACATTCTTTAATTGGCTCTCTTTTTCCGCTATCTCTGAAATTAAAACTCAGTCATGTAATATTCTTACTACTGAAATTTGAAGGAAGCAAAGAGAATCTTACATTAAATCACATTTAATCAGTTCCAAAGTTTGCTCTGTTCTATTTTTTCCCATAAAGACAATGAGGCACTACTTTTAAAAAGCCCACATATATTCAGAAGAAATGAAAAATTGTGGAAGATTCAGATTCACATAAAATGAAACATAAAAATTCTGATTTTTATCTTTAAAAAGAAGGTAAAATAATTAATGAAGGTAACTATGGATATCAGCAGGTTGGTCTCATCTGTTCATATATTGGCAAGTTATATCCTTTTAAACATTGGGCATGGCCATAGATCATTTTTCTTCTAAAATAATTCTTTCCAGATATATGAATACAAAACAGGGCTTGTAAACTGTTGAATTCTAGTTCCCTAAATATCACCAACATAATCCGTCCATAAGACAGATTTGAATTTATTATTTATCACAGTAAGAGAAAAGACTACCTCCAAAGAACTTTGAAAGTGTCTCCTAGGGGATGGGCAGGATTTGTTTCTATTGAGAAGTGGCAGTTTGATACAACGTGGGTATTTCATTGTTGGAAGTGAGGGAGATCAATTACAGTGGAGTAATAATCATGGCAGAGCACTTGGGGACTGGAAGAAACAACAAAGCAAGACTTTGGTGCTGGGAGCTGGAAGACTCTTAGGATGCAAACTGCTGATGCTTTACACTAAAAGGTGATGCATCCGCGTCTTTCACGAAGTTCCTTTAATAACTTACAAATTTGTTTGCTTAGGCAAGAGTTTTTCAGAATAGTAAAGTTACGTCAACAAAGGCAATGAAATAAGAAAATCATTTAGAAAATAACTATTTGAAGGAATAGGTGGTTTAAATCCTCAGTGCCCAAGCTGTAATTCTGTTCACCATTTCTTTACAAGCATCCATTATTTTCTTGCAACTGGATTACTCTTATAGTTGAAGCTGGTTTTGACCCCATTCTAAGGGGCCCAAAGTTAAATAAATTTGTGAGCTCTTTTATAGAAAAAGAATACCAAATGATGGAATAGAGTTAAGTACCTGGCCTTGAACAATTCCTTTACCAGTAATACTTCATTACTGTCAGGGTACATTCATTTCTGAGTAGAATTATATTAGAATACAACAATTAGAATTGTCCCCCTGGGTTGCAATTTCACAGATGTAGAGTCAGGAGAATGAGGTATGTTTGGAAAAACAAGGCCTGTATTAGTCTTTCAAGAAAATTAATCCAAGGAAAACAAAGACATGGAACATTTATCGTAATGCTAAAGTTCAGCAGCAAATTAGAGTGTACTGGTCCCAGGATAAAAACCAGCACAACGACAGAAAGCAAAAAGGCGACAGGCAGGTCAGACAGGACTGCCAATGAAGATTAGAAAATCTCAAAAAAAAAAGGGGGAAGACAATGAATTTGTTATTTGGATAAGCAGCATGAGCTGTGAAGATGAGGAACAGGAACAGGAATTCCTTCTATGATAATCTCTCTTTGTGGTCTTCAGATGCCATTATGAACAAGCCCTTGACCCTAAGGCTGTCTTGCCAAGCTCTAGTTTTGATATCTGCATTATGCATCATGACAAATAATGAACAACTTTATCTCTTTGAATTTTAAATGGATTTTCTCAAATTCCATTCTCTTTCATACCACCTTTACAGTTTTGTACATATCCAGGTATTACCTGAAGACTGACTGGCTTTGATTAAATCAAAATTTTAAGATACATATTATTTTGCAAACTTTGTTTTAAGGAACACTATCACAATAAATAGGCAATAACTGCACATAAATTAAAACAAGGTAAGGTTTTAAAATTTGAGCTAAATACTGTTTTCTAACAAAAATGCTAATAACAAAGCTTGCTTTGTCTCTCACTTAATCAGATTAGCAGGTATTAGCGGCATGTAAAAGGCATACCAACAGCACATTGACATTATCTTTGATTTAATCAGGAGATTGGAATATGCTTGAGTAATTTTTGACTGTGTGTTTTAATGTTATTTCATGCATGTCAATTGTATGCACATGTCCCTCCTTGCAGAAAACACTTTAACAGGTAACCTTCATTACCAGGCAATAATGACATGGTGAGATTTTAACCATAACCTAAAATGGTGTATTTCCTTTCATGCTTTTAGCCCACAAGCTGCTAGAGATGTAATTTTCCATGGGCTAACAAAATAAGTAGTGTTAAATCACAAACATTAATTTTGATTTTAGACTTCAATGTTCTCTAAACACAGCATTGCCAGTGTTTCAGTGCATTCAGTCTACGATAACAAAATGCCATGAAGTGGGTAGCTTATAAACCAGAGAATTTATTTCTCAAACTTCTAAAAGCTGGGAAGTCCAGGGTCAAAAGGCCTGTAGATTCAGTTTGGTGAGAAATGGCTTCCTCACAGATGGTACTATCTCTCTGTGTCTACACATAGAAGGGGAAAACAAGTTCTCTGGGGTCTCTTTTATAATGGCACTAATTCCATTTATGAGGGTTCTGCCCTCATGATCCTGTTACCTCCCAAATGTCCGACCTCTGGACACCACTGCTTTGGGGGTTAAGACACAACATATGAATTTTGAAGGTACATAATCATTCAGTCCATTGTAGCCAGGGAGGTTAAGGCTGATCTGATAATAGAGCCCTACCTCTGTTTATATGACACAAAAGTCAACAAATACACACCTATCAAGTTGCAGGCACTGTTCTATCAATAGGAATGTAGATTGCAAAATATAAACCTGGAAAACATTCCTTCGCTCTACAGGACATTGAAAAACCTATACCCACTATACAAATTCATTACAAGAAATGCAAATTGGATGAGTAAAACACATTATAAAAATATACAGATAATATACACAAATATAAAAGCATTTATACATATAAGTACACAAATATATATATATATATAAATAAAAAATAAATAGGTACAAATTAAAAATGCAAATCAATAGAAATACAAAGGTAGATATCACACCAGATACTACCCAATATAATTACCATTTACTGCCATGGTGAAGGCTGGTATGTACCTAAATTTTCTCCAGTCTACAATATTTTAGCCGTTATCCTCTATTCGCCCCATCCTCATAATCTTACATGCTGATTGACTAATCTGCAAAACACATCTGCCTGTACAAGGTTAGGCACATCGACCAGTGATGGAAAGACAATTAAACACTTAAGCCTGTATCTCAGCACACTAAGAAAACTGATCCGGCCGGGCGTGGTGGCTCAAGCCTGTAATCCCAGCACTTTGGGAGGCTGAGGCGGGTGGATTACGAGGTCAAGAGATCGAGACCATCCTGGTCAACATGGTGAAACCCCGTCTCTACTAAAAATACAAAAATTAGCTGGGCATGGTGGCGCGTGCCTGTAATCCCAGCTACTCAGGAGGCTGAGGCAGGAGAATTGCCTGAACCCAGGAGGCGGAGGTTGCGGTGAGCCAAGATCGCGCCATTGCACTCCAGCCTGGGTAACAAGAGCGAAACTCTGTCTCAAAAAGCAAAACAAAACAAACAAAGAAAAACTGATCCTGGAATCTTTGCTCCCACCTTTCTCCATCTCTCAAGATTTCATAGGCTATAAGCTCTTAAAGCCAGGAACTCTTTCTTACTCATACTTTTATTCCTAATAAGTAGAAAGTAAAGCTCTTGTCACATTATAGGTCATCAGTAATTGTCTCTTAATAGAGGGTAAGACAAACATCTGTATCACCTAAACGAAGTGTAAACTTACTATGGTCAACAGAATCAACTATTTAGGCCTTGTTAAATTCCGAATGCTCAAGAATTTAGAAAACTGAATAATTTTTAGAGCCAAATGTTCACTTCAGAATCTCCAAACTATGGAGGTGTTGCCCTTGGCCATCAAATATTGTACCTCCCTAGGTCACAGTGCTACCAAAGCAGTTGGTAATTATAGCATACTTCTATCTTTATGTGCTATGTTTTATAATGTGTTTTTAAGAGAAGAGAGACTAAGCCAAATGGTATAAAGCCTAGGCCTTCGGAAGAGTCCTGCCATGGAAATGCACAGCTCTAGGACTTCTAACCCTGTAGCTTGGTCTAATTGCTCAATAGCTCTGCTTCGGTCAAGATGCTTTTCTTTCTCGTCCGAGGATTGCATGGTTTAGCCTATGAACTGAAAGTAATTCACTCCAATTGAGTCATGTGGTTCTGAACTTTGCCTTTTCCATCCGGTTGTCATCTGAGATGTAACGTCTCACTCTGACCTTATCTTGAAAGCGATGCTCTGATCCACTTCCCGGCTCCTGTCTTTTATAACCTAGTCGCTTGCTTGAGCTTCTGCATCAGCACTGGACGCTTCATCCTGCACTTTCATGTTATAGAGACGACCTTTTCTCTTAAACCTCATGATCCAGCCTCGACTGGCTTCAGACTTTTCTTCTGCAGCTTCTTCACCTGTCTCTGAGATCCTCGTCTGGGATTGGGATTAGGCTTCGGCTTTTAGGGATGTTGTGGCTGGTTTGACTTCCATCCAGGCAACTCCGGCTTCGTGCACATGAGCGATAAGGCTGGTTTGCACTTTTACCATTGTGTGTTCACTGGGGTACCGCTTTTAATTTTCTTCAATAGCTCTTCCTTTGCATGCTCATCTTGGCTAACTAACTGGCTAAGAGACTTAACTTTCAACCTGTTTCGGCTTTTGACATGCCTTCCTCACTAAGCTTAATCATTTCTAGCTTTGGGCTTAAAGAGAGAGATGAGGGACTTTTCTGTTTACTTGAAAACTTGGAGGCCTCTGTAACGTTGTAATTGACTGAATTGCAACATTGTATCTCAGGGAATAAGATGGCCTGAGGAAATGGAGAAACAGAGGCATGGCCTGTTAGTTTAGCAGTCGGAATACCCTCAGCATTTAGAGGCTGAGTTTGCTGTCTCAGAGGACACAGGACATCAACGATCACTTTCCACATCACTGTAACATACATGGTGATAATAACAAAAATGACTGAAATATTGTGAGAAATACCAAGAGATGACACGCAGACACGAGTTAGCACGTCCTATTGGAAAAATGGTGCTGTTATACTTACTTGCTGCAGGCTTGCCACAAACCCTCAATTTGTAAAAATCACAGTATCTGCAAAGAGCAATAAAGGTAAGTGCAATAAAACGAGGTATACCTGTAGTGGTTTTTTTGCTTGCTTCTAATCTCCTTGATGTTTTCCCACTGTATAGAAAGATATAATTTGATGTTAACTGTTGACTTCAGAATGTGTTTGCTTCATAATCCCATCCTCAGAGACGTCCTTTGTAGATTTGATTGCTGACATTTACAACAATCTTTGAACTCGGGTAATGTCAGATAAAAGAATTTAACATTAGATCCCAACTACTGAGACTAAGTATTTTAGAGCTTTCTTTTCTCATAGAACATAACCACAAAATTTTGGTATCTTGTTTCTACAGAAAAAAGAGACACTTAAGAGATCCACAGTATTGGGGAAACACACCTTTTGTTTTAAAAGTTTTATTTCTTCTTAAGAACATTCTCTTAGCCGTTGTAAATTCTCAGCATATACATTGAATTATACATATATATATATTTTAGGTGGCTTTTACTCATGCTTTTAATGTGCAATCAGACATATGTAACACTGAATTCATTTGGATAGTGTTTCTTTTAATTTTCTGAAGAATTGCTTTATTCATGTATTTTATTAATATTATTTTTAATTGACAAATAAGTTTATATATTAATGGGATACAGTGTGATATTTTGAAATGTGTATGCAATGTAGAATGATTAAATTAAGCCAATTAACATATCCATCTCCTTGCTTACATATCTTTTTTTCTTAAAATGGGGAGACATTTAAAATCCACTCTCTTACTTTGAAGTATACAGTACATTGTTTTTTGACTATAGCCACCCTGCTGTACAAATTGATTTATCTCAAAAGTGATTTCTCTCTTCTATCTGAAACTTTGTTCCCTTTGATCAACAATTTTCCATTTCCTCTCTCTTCACTCCCCCTCGCTTTCTGGAAGCCATCATTTTACTTGTTACTTTTATGAGGTTAACTGCTAGATTCCACAGAAAAGTGAGATCATGTGGTATTTCTCTTTCTGTGCTTGGATTCTTTCACTTGCATCATGTCCTCCAGGTTCATCTATTTATTAACAAATGACAGGATTTCTTTCTTTAAGACTGAACAGTATTCCATTGTGTGTAATGACTACATTTTCTTTATCTCTTTAGCCCTCAATGGACACTTAGGTTGATTCCATAGCTTGAATATTGTGAATAATGCTGTTGTGATTATGGGTGTTAGATAGCACTTGGATATATTGATTTCAGTTCCTTTGGATATATACCCAGAATTGGAATTACTGGATCACATGATTGTTGTATTTATACCTTTCTGACCATCTGAATACTGTTTTCCATAATGACTATGTCAATTTACATTCTCATTAACAATGTACACGCGTTCTCTTTTCTCTGTATCCTTGCCAACGCGAGTCTCATCTTTTTTTGAAAATAGTCATTCTAACAGGTATAATGTGATATCTTATTATGTTTTTAATTTGCATTTCTCTGGTGACTAGTGATGCTGAGCTTTCTTTTTATATACTTGTTGGTCATTTGTATTTTTTCTTTTGTGAAATGTCTGTTCAAGTTCTTTGCCCTTTAAAATCAGCTTGTTTCCTTGATACTGAGTTGTTTGAATTCCTTATGTATCTTTATATATTAACCCTTATCAGATGTATGATTTGTAAATATTTTCTCCCATTCTGTGTGTTGTCTTTTCGCTTTGTGAATTCTTTTGCTGTGCAGAAGCTTTTCAGTTTAATGCCATTCCGTTAGTCTGTTTGTGTTGCCTGTGCTTTTGGGGTCATATCCAAAAATATTTTTCTCATATCCATATTCTGGCATTTTCCCACATATTTTCTCTTAGTAGCTTTATAGTTTCAGGTTTTATGTATAAGTCTTAAAACCATCTTGATTTGATTTGTGAATGGTGTGAGAAAAGCATCCAATTAATGTCTTCTGCATGTGGATAGCCAGTTTTCCCAACAGAATTCATTGAAAAGACTGTTCTTTTCCCATTGTGTGCTTTTACCCTTGTTAAAACTCAATTGACGATAAATGCATGGGTTTATTTTTGGGTTATCTGTCCTGTTCTATTGGCCAATATGTCTGTTTGTGTCAATGCCATGCTATTTTTGTAATATCACTTTAGAATATGTTTTGAAATCAGGGAATATGATGTTGCTACTTTTTTTTCCCCACAAGATATTTTGACTATTTGGGGTCTTTTTTTTTTTTGAGACAGAGTTTTGCTCTTGCTACCCAGGCTGGAGTGCAATGGCCCGATCTCGGCTCACCGCAACCTCCGCCTCCTGGGTTCAGGCAATTCTCCTGCCTCAGCCTCCCGAGTAGCTGGGATTACAGGCACGCGCCACCGGGCCCAGCTAATTTTTTGTATCTTTAGTAGAGACGGGGTTTCACCATGTTGACCAGGATGGTCTCGATCTGTTGACCTCGTGATTCACCTGCCTCGGCCTCCCAAAGTGCTGGGATTACAGGCTTGAGCCACCGCGCCTGGCCTATTTGGGGTCTTTTGTAATTTCATACTAATTTAAGGATTTTTTCATTTTTGTCAAAAATGACATTGGAATTTTGATATGGATTATATTAAATCTGCAGATCATTTTGGGTATTATGGATGTTTTTATAATAGTAATTATTTTTCCTTCAATTTATTTCATCAGAATTTTATAGTTTTCAATATGCAGGTCTTTTATCTTCTTGGTTAATTTTTTTTAATTGTATTTTTGGTTCTGGGGTACATGTGCAGATCATGCAGGATTGTTTCATAGGTATATACATGGCAATGTGGCTTGCTGCCTCCATCCCTCCATCACCTACATCTGGCATTTCTCCCCATGTTATCCCTCCCTGATCTCCCCACCCCATGCTGTCCCTCCCTTGGCCCCACCAGTGTGTGTTGCTCCCCTCCCCATGTACCTGTGTTCTCATTTTTCAACATCCACCTTTGAGTGAGAACATGCAGTGTTTGAGTTTCTGTTCTTGTGTCCGTTTGCTGAGAATGATGGTTTCCAGATTCATCCATGTCCCTACAAAGGACACGAACTCATCATTTTTTATGGCTGCATAGTATTCCATGGGGTATATGTGCCACATTTTCCTTGTCCAGTCTATCGTTGATGCGCATTTGGGTTGGTTCCAGGTCTTTGCATTGTCATTTTGTTATTGTTGTCATTGCTATTGTAAATTGGATTGATTTATTAATTTCCCTTTTGGATAATTTATTATTAGAATATAGAATCACTGCTTATTTTGTATGTTGATTTTATACCCCATGGCCTCATTTTCTATTAAAATGTCTTTTATTTCTTTCTCTTGCCTAATTGCTCTGCCCGGGACTTCTAGTACTATGTTGAAAAGAAGTGGTGATAGTGGGCACTCTTGTTTTGTCCCTGATATTAGAGGAAAAGCTTTCAACTTTTCATCTTTGAAGCTGATGCTGGCTACCAGTTTGTCACATATGCCCTTTTGTATTGAGAAACATTCCCTCTATACTTAATCTGTTGAGAATTCTTATCAGGAAGCAATGTAATGTTGAATGATGTTCATTTTGTTGATGTGGTGCATCACATTTATTAATTTCCATGTTCTGAACTATCCTTGCATCCCAGAAATAAATTCCACTTGATCATGGCAAACGATTATTTGAAACTATTGTTTTAATATGACCATTGTATGTTCTCTTAAATCATTTATTTATTTTTTTTCTATGAGGAAGGAAAATGAATTGAGAAAAGAAATGCAAATAAACTCTGGTTGCATATAATGTGAACATTATACATAAAATTTGAGAATATCATTAGACTTTCAAAATAGAGAACCTGTATGGCAGAGTAGAATGATATTAGACAGGTTAGAAAGAAGTTTGTGTAGGAGAGTGTGGTTTCCATCGGACTAAAAGTACAGGATGTTATGATGGAATAGACATTTGTTATGTGCAGTAATTATGGTTATTGACAATAATAATGGACATTTAGTGGTAGACTCACAATCTAACTGTTTTGTAGGGAGAAGGTAGAAGCACTGTTTGACTAACATTTATTGAGAGTTTAATGAACTCAAATTGCAAGCTGAATGTGGGTCTCTAAAAGTTTTTTTTCTGTGTTGGGTATCTCTTGCTGATAGCAACATTTAATATAATATGGGGTTTAAAAAGTAGTGGGGAGTTCAGAATTTCTGTATAAAAGAGGCTTATGTGTATCAACCTTGTTGGGACAAGTAGGATACTGGTCGGGAAGCTCAGTTTACGTGGCGAGCATGCTACTTTTACTTATTGTCTATATTTGCTTGGATGCTGGTGTGTGTTTGGGGTTCTTATGAAGCCTATGGCAGAAGCTAAATCTTCAATAGTTACCCTTTCTTGTTAACCATGCTGAGGTACCTGACTGGTTAATGGAGAAAACATTTATTGCCAACTACATTTAACATCTAGCCTAATTCTCATTACAACATACAGGGCAATCCTTTTTTTTTGCATGGTTCTGATATGAATAGATTTTATCTACCATGATTTAGTTAACTTACCCCTAAAAACCGCAGTTCAAATTTCAATCCCCCCTTGTATTTACTGTGAGAAATCGAATATATATGAAGTTGTTACTTTTTACATAAATCACCATGTAAAAAACAGATGCATACTCTGACCAGGGATGAATCTTGACACTTTTTTCGAGGTCAGCTGGTGTCTGGTCACCATGCATTTGTTACTCACTTCATACTCAGAAAACACTGCTACTGTCCTTTTGCCTCCTCCTCACCCCTTATCAATTCAGAAGCCATTTTACAAAGATAGATAATCCAAAGAGGGAATTGGCCAATAAAGATGCAAATGCAGCAAAGAAACAAAAAGTGGTCATGCTGGATATAGAACTAGAATCTTATGTAAATTGAGTTCTAGAAGAAATAGCTTCAGGGACTCCAGAGCCGCTGAGTCAAGGCAAACTCATCAACCTAAATGAGTTCTGGTGAAAGGATGAAAAGGTCTCAGAAGAATTGATGCTGGCAAAAAACCTTCGCTTTAAAGTTACTCTGCAGATATTTACTGACACTGAAAGTGAAAAGGAGAAAATACTGGAAGCTGATCAAAACTTGGGAGTGTAACAATTTTACAAAACATAGAGATATGTTTTAGAATATACTCCATATTGTCAGTTATACCAGAGAAGACAAACCTTGTTTATGTTATTCTTGACATACCACTATAAAAAAACTACTTTTATTCTTAATGTTTCTAATGCTTTAAATCATAGAGTATAAAATAAATATTAATTATACTATTTTTCCATGTCATTATATATCTGTAGCCAAGAGTAAGAGAGTTTTTAATATTTTGACCAGTATTTTTTTACTGTTTGCCATGAGCTTTATTAAGTTGTATGTAGACCGTATGTCTTTTAACACATATAACAACATCTAGTTATTGTACAGATATTGCTCCCATTCTATAGATAGGAAACTGAGCCTTACAGAAATTAGACAACATGCTCAAGGTCTTCAGAGCTTAGTTGCAGAATATAGTTCTATTTGACAGCAAAGTATGTACCTTTAATGACCACAGGGCACTGTCTTCCATAGAGGGAGCCCAAATTCTTCTTAGTGAACTAACTCAATTGGAGAAAGAGGCTAACAATCAAACAGCTGTGTCTCATGGCCACAAGAACTTTGCCTCAACTTCTCCAGCCTTATTTTAACATTAGCTTTTGAATGCTCTTGATTTTGATGCCAGCCAGTCTTCTTCCACCCTGCGGGGAGCAGGCTTGGCTTTGCCCTAGAGTATAAAGTAAATGTTCAAAAAGGAGTGTATTTGTTTTAGCCAGGTTTTCACATGACTATTGTGGAATCTTAACGTTGTATGTGAAGCGTGATTAGGAAGTGCTGGGCTTGTAACAATCATAGCCAGGGTTCATACATCCAGATTGTTCTCTTTAAGGGCGTCTACTGAACTAATTGCTTATATTCCAGTGATGCTGCCAGGGTTCTGGATTATTTTAAATAAACTTCATCTCAATCACCTTATAACCTCTTCCCTACTTCCAGTGCTCAGCAC
>CM052665.1:1421159-1449437 GCA_028533165.1 Leontopithecus rosalia
CAGGGAGCTGGGTGTTGGGTGCAAAGGGGCGTGTTCTGGGAGTCAGGAGGGCTACGTGGCCATGCTGGGTGCCGCATGCAGTCAGGGGCTGAGTGCAGGGGTGGGTGTGTCCGGCCTCCCGCGAGGCAACCGGCCTTACACTCATGTCACACCGCTCCAAGATCAGAGGCCTCACTGCATGTTTCTGCCTGTTTCGCGTCCATTACACTGGCTGTAGGTTGATTTTACTCTTGTGCCAGATGTGAAATGGGCATCGTAACGACTTATGTCTTTTCTCCCAGTTACTGGCTCTCACTGCACTGTTGTGACCACACCTATTTTTTTTCTGTCAGTAAAGTGAAAACCGAAAGAGTTTTATGCTGACTGTTGGTTCTTTTCTATTTGTTTCTGCATCAATCAGGGAAACAGTTCAAATTTACCCCTATCAACATTATTCTCTTGCCCTGTTACAAAATCTTAGCGGGTTTAAAATATTTTCTTCTGAATATATAGCAAATCTTTTGGATTTTATATTTTATATTTCCAAATATATAGCAAATCTTTTATGCAGTTGAATAGTCTTTTAACAAAAGATGTATACTATCTTTTTAATATGGGATGAGTCGTGTGTGTGTGTGTGTGTGTGTGTGTGTGTGTGTGTGTGTGTCTGAAACCTTCCCCAGAAATATCTGGGCATTATAAATGAGTTAGCTGTAGGATGACTTTCAGTTACTTCCTCTTTGTTTGTCTCATACCACTCTATGGGAATCAGCACTTCATCAAGAGGCATCAGGAAACTATGACAATCTTTTACGTTATAATCCCTTATTTCCAAAGGAGTATGAGTAAGAGCTCCATCTCTTCTGAGCTTTCACTGTACTTACTCACTGCTTAACTCAGATTCAGAAATGTGATCAGAAGTGTGTCCTTTTTATCTGGATGAATATCTTTAACTTTTCATTTGATGTCTACCATGAGCTCAAGGGCAGAGGGACAGACTTTTTCTAATCATTCCGTGAAAAATAGAATATTTTGGAGAATCAATTTGTCTGCCTCGGTCTTCACTATGTTTCAAGCACATACAGCAGTGCCTGGCTTAATAGACATTGAATATTAAATTAATGAATAAATGAATTAATGGAATTAGACCTAAGAGAAGGAATTACATGATTCAAATATCTATTAGTATCTTGTGATAACTTAGTGTTCTGTTCCATTAAGGAGCCATAAGGCAGGTAGAGTCTAAAACCATGAAATCTGCCTCACTGTGAAATTCTGAGAACTAATTCTAAACCTTTCCCCTATGTCCTCACCCCCTCCTCCTTCCTTATTTACCAATTTCCCCTTCTGTTGATAAAATATTTGTTTAGGGTTATTATCACTTTATATTAGACTAGGTTCCCACTTACATATTTTTGAGCAAGCACCTCTTTCTGTGTCTTTCTGTCATCTTGTCAGCTGACTCTCTTTTTCGTGTGTTTAAAAATAATCTATTGAATGTATGTGTTACTGATCTATAAATGGAGAGGCAGCATGGGATAGAAGTAAAGAGCACAGGTGGGGCAAGATGGCAGAATAGACACTTTAACGTCCATCTGCACACAGAAACAGGCTGTCGCAAGAATGAAAAATCAACAACAATCTCAGCCACAGTGGGATAGAGCAACAGGAAGGCTCTTGGGACCCCCAAGTCCAGAACTAGGCTCCTGTACAGCACTGGGGAGGGGAGCCCACTGCACAAGGGTTAGTACGAAGCCTGGCAGGATTCACCAAAAGCAGATGGAAGAGCCTTGGGCTTGAAGCAAACATCAGGGGTGGTTTTGAAACGGGAAAGGTTCCCTCGTCTCCCTCGCGGGCATGCTATGGGGCTGTGGCTTGCTTCTTCAGTGCCCCGCTGCTCAGAACTCTAGGGGAGTGTCCAGATGGACAGGCTGGGGGGCTCTGACCCCACGGCAATGTCTAGGGGTGAATGTTTACAGCCCCTGAAGCCCTGGGGAAGGTGTGTTACAGGTGCTCTCTTAGTTCACCGTCTAGAGGCAGCTTGTGTTAACCAGCTCAATTAGACCCTCTACCTGTCACATGGACAGAGGGCTTTATGTATCCCGGGTTCTTGCCTTGGTGTAAAGAGAGAATTGGATCACACGTGGGCTTGGAGAATAAGTGCAATGTTTTATTAAATGGAAGTGGCTAAACTCTGCTTTGTCCAGCGCACTGATGTCTGTAAGTGTGCTCGTCCCCGGCGTGCTCCCTAGATGTCCTCCTGCCGTTCATCCACTTGTGTCTTCTTCCCTGATGCGCTCCTCTCGGTGTCTGGCCGCCTGTGTGTCACCACTAGGGTCTTGGGGTCTTACAGGTCCGTGGAGGTGAAGCCCCAGAAAGGGACTGGCCTTTGTCTACCCAGCACTTCCCTGCACCCCTCCTGTATCGTTCCCCACTCTGAAGAGTTACAGCTAATTGCCATTAGAACATGAAGGATGACTGCTCTTAGCTGCTTCCTACTGACAAGGGTCATTGTTTTGGTGAAAACCGCAGTCAGACTCCTGTCAGGGGTCTAAGACTTCTTAGCAAAGAGGAGTCATCATCTGACACTCTGGTGGCCTGGCCATTTGCAGTCTGATGAGAGAAAAAAAAAGCAAAACAAGTTTTATAAGTTTAAGTATGCGTGAGTTAAACGTGTATTATACAAAAAAAAAGAACTTAGTGCCGAAGATTACAGAGATAAGAAGTGAAATATGCTAACCACAACATTGTACCCCAAGCGGCTTCACCCTGGTGAAAGAAATTCAACCTTGCATGGGAGCAGATACACTTGTCTTTAGCAGGTAACAGGTGCACCCTGAGAATACCTGTGTTTTCTTTTTCCCAAGCCTCCCTATCTCTATCGTAAAAGGCAGACGCAGCCACTTTCAGGAGTCTTCTAATGTACTTTCTGGCCCCAGGGCCCGTTTCTGCAACTTCCTCCTGACATTAGGGGAAGAGAAGACTGAGTAATAAATTTATCCCTTATGATTAGTTGTCCCCTGACTGAATCAGGAGATAGAAAGGTGTGCTTCACGAAGTCCTCTTAGCCTTTCAAAGAAGGCAGTGGGATTTTCATAACCCTGGTTCATCATAGACAACTTAGTATAACTGAGAGGCTTGGTCTTAGTCCTCTGCAAGCCCTCCGTTATGCAAACCTGAGTGTCTCCTTTTGCAGTCTTCCAACTCATCATTGATTGGGATACCGTTTACGGTCATCCATTGCTACTGCTTCTTCCAGTTGGATAATATTTGCCCCCGTCCCTGATGCTATATGTGATACAAACGTCATCCCCAAATGCAACGTGTTTCTCAGTGTCTGTCAAGATCGAATTCAAAAGTAACAGGTCTCTCCAGGAGAGTTCAAATATTTGGGAGAAATTCTGGAAAGCCTCTATGTAACACGGTCATCTGAGAACTTGCCAAGATCCCCCTCAATTTACTTTAAGTACTGTAGGGAGAGGGAGACCTGGACCTTACTGGGCCCAGATTCACTGGACATCTGTTGGAGGGGCAAGGATGAAACTGGGGCTTATTTAGATTGAGGATTTCTTGAACGGGACAAGTGAAAGGCTGAAGCTGGACAGGGAGGTTGGGGGGGACCTGGAGGAGCAGGGCTGAAAGGAGTTGGCCCCTCTTCTGGGGGTGCCTCTGTGACTCATACATTTAATTCCCTGGATGAGTCTTCCCTGAGATGCCTTCCCTGAGATGGCAAACAGGAGGGCTGGATCAATCCTGCCTTGTCAGCAAAGATCTGGATTGCCTTGCAAGGTATAGAACGCTGCACGTATGGGGCCTCAGACCATCTGTCCTCACATCTACAGAAAAATTGCAGCTGCCGGATGGTATAAAAATGAATGGTTCTTTCCCGGGGCTAACTCAGTCCTTTATGTAAATTATAATTTGGCCAAACCTTTGTGCAGAGGTATATGAGATGTTTTTCCTCCAGATTCTGAGGGTCAAAGCTGTCCCAGTGTTTCAGGACAACTCCAGAGAAGTATGAGCTGGGGGTGGTGAAGAGAACTGGTTGCCTATTCTGAAAGACAAGGAGTAGAGGTGTCCCTCATTCGCTTCCTTCTTTCAGTGAAAACTCGGGGTATGATGGAGAAAGAACGCTGGCATCCTCCTTTCACTCTCCACCCTTTCTCCCTGAGCCCTGGAGACCTTGGCAGGGGCTGGCCATGGGTACCACTGCGGTGTGTAACACGCAGCAAGGAAAACCTGGGGAACAGTAATCCACCGCCCTCACTACACCGCCCTTTCTCCCTGTGGTTGGCAAACTCAGTTCTCTTGGCAGGTTCACGCCATGCGGCATGGCCTCTTCCCATGAGTTGGGATGTTAGTTGGCAGGAAATGGTCCTACCTATTTACGTCGGTCCTGCTCCCTGGCTTTGGATCCCTGATACTTGGTTTTTCCTTTTACAGCCTCTGTCTGAAGCTTGGAATCAAGTTTGGGACTGAAAAGACATTTAAGAGGCTGTTTGTATCTGAGTGTCTCAAATGTGCCCTGTTGAATTTGCAGGTATCAGCCAGCAGGGGTCGATCCTTGTCAACTTTCCTGTCGGAAACCGAGTGGGCTGGGGGAGCCTGTCACTTAAAAAAAGAGAAAAGGCCGGGCGCGGTGGCTCACGCCTGTAATCCCAGCACTTTGGGAGGCCGAGGCGGGTGGATCACCAGGTCAAGAGATCGAGACCATCCTGGTCAACATGGTGAAACTCCGTCTCTACTAAAAATACAAAAAATTAGCTGGGCATGGTGGTGTGTGCCTGTAATCCCAGCTACTCAGGAGGCTGAGGCAGGAGAATTGCCTGAACCCAGGAGGCGGAGGTTGCGGTGAGCCGAGATCGCGCCATTGCACTCCAGCCTGGGTAACAAGAGAGAAACTCTGTCTCAAAAAAAAAAAAAAGAAAGAAAAACAGTTTAAGAGGCAAAAGGAAAGATTCTGGAGGAAGAGTCCCTTGCTTAGTGCAGCTGGGCCTTTCTAATCCTTTTGTCTTTCCCCCAGTTCAGACCAGATTGAACTCCTTGGCCTGGGAAAGAAAGGGTCTCTTGGTGTGGCAGCCAAGAAGCCCCCATCCGTTGGCCCCGGGGGCAGTGGCCACCACTGCAACTTTCTGTCGCCCCACTCCTGGCTGTGGGGCTTGGCCTTTGCCTACTCTAGGCACTTGCAGGCGCCCAGGCTGGGAAGGAAAAGGACAAGGAGAGGTGCCCTCAGCCCTGCGTGCCTGCAGCTGTCGAGGTAGAGGCACACCAGGAACGTCTGGGAACAGTTGCTGGATTTGCACCTTTGGCCGCTGAGCCTAACGCTCATTTTACTTACTAACATCGCCACAGCCTGTAGCGAAACTTCTAAACATTATGAAGGAAGAGATAAGAGCCATTCTGAACTGTGTGACAGAGGGAAAGAGACAAAGTCTGGGTGTTTTGACCGGCTGGTTGGGGCAGAGCTTTTGAAGGGAAACAGAGCCTCTCACCTGCAGGAAAGAGAGAGGTGGCAGGTTTCAGAAGAGACACAGCCCGAACAGTCTCACCTCTGTTTGCATTCACCTTCCAGGACACCGAATGAACCTGCAGTTGAAATGGAAAAAGTTCCCTTGTCCCCCTCGTAGGGCATGGATGGGGGATGTGGCTTGTGTCTTCGGCGTCCCAGTGCTCAAACCTCTAGGGGAGCACACAGATGGGTAGGCTGTAGGGCTCCAACTTCACAGCGGTGTCTAGGGGTGAATGTTTGCAGCTCCTGAAGCCCCAGTGAGCGTGTGTTACAGGTGCTCTCTTACTTTGCCATCTACAGGAAGCTTGTGTTACCCAGCTCAATTAGACTCTACTGTGTTACAAGGACACAGGGCTTTCTGTATCTCAGGTTCTTGCCTTGGTGTACCAGAAGAATCAGATCACACGTGGGCTTGGAGAGTGCGTGCAAAGTTGTATTGAGTGAAAGTAGCTCTCTGCTGCTGGGGAGCCAGAAGGAATATAGTTTTCCCTGGAGTGGGGCTGCTCAGTGACCCTAGCTCTCCCCAACTGCTTGGCCAAACTCCACCTCGTCCTACTGCTGGCGTGCCACTGTCTGTCGGCGTGCTCCCTGGACATCTTCTCGCTGTTCAGCTGCTTGCGTCCTCTTCTGCTGATGTGCTCCTGTCAACATCTGGCCACTCGTGTGTCTACCTGCTAGGGTCTTGGGTTTTTGTAGGCCTAGGATGGGGTTGTTGCAGGCCAGGGTGGTCTTGAAAAATGCAACATTTGGGTGTAAAGGCAGGTGTGCCTGTCCTCATCTAGGTCTGTGGGGGGTAGAGCCCTAGCGATGGACCACACCTTTCTATACCCAGAACTTCCCTGCCCCACTACCTTATCAGTTTGACAGGATACCCCATGAATCATTGGTGGTGGTGGCCACAGGAAACAGTAGGAAAGGTTGGTAAGAAATTTATATTGTGGATCAAGTGCCATCTTAGCCTCAGTAGAAAAGAACAGATAAATTGTTATGATTTTTTTTTTTTAATTTCAAGCCTTGGCTCCCAGACAGCATCTCTGGACATTTCCAGGGCCTTGGGGAACTCATTACCATGAGGGAAAGGGCCTCGGGCTGTGCAACTCATTATCATGAGGGAAAGGCTCAGTGCTTTGCAAGTCTCAGGTCTGGCCCAGTGCAGTCCCAATGGTGGGGATGAGGGGATGCCTGCATCACCACACTCCCCGACTTTGAGGCACTTCAGCATAAAGAGAGATACTCTATCTTTGGGAGAAAGAAAGGGAAAAGAACAAGTCTCTGCCTGATAATATAGAGAATTCTCCTGGATCTTATCTAAGACCACCAATGAGTCTGCAAAAATCACTGCATTAAGATTGGGACCAAAGTCCCTTTGAACACCTGGAAAGCCTTTCCAAGAAGGACAGGCACAAACAAGCCCACACTGTGAAGACTACAATAAATACCTTACTCTTTGATGCTCAGACACTGACAAACATCTATAAGCATCAGCATCCTCAGGAAAACATAACCTCATCAAATGAACTATGCACAACATCAGGGACTAATCCTAGATACAAATAATTCAAAATAGCTATGTCGCATTAACTCAAATAAATTCAAGATAACAGAGAAATAATTCAGATAAAAGATAAATTTATCTACCAGATACATTTAATGGAGAGAATGAAGTAATTAAAAAATTATAGATTTGAGAAATGCAATTGACATGCTACAGAATGCCTAAGAGTCTCTTAATAGCAGAATGTATCAAGAAGAAGAAAGAATTATTGAGCTTGAACACAGCTTACTTGACAACACAGAAGCAGAGGAGTCAAAAGAAACAAGAATTGAAAACAAGGAAGCATACCTACCAGATATAGAAAAAAGATTCAAAGGGGAAAACTTAAGAATTATTGGTCTTCCAACAGGGGTAGAGGAAAGATAGGGGTAACAAGTTTATTCAAAGAGATAATGTCAGAGAACTTCCCAAATGTAGAGAAAGATAAACACATTCAAGCACAAGAAGGTTTTAGAACACCAAGCGGACTTAACCCAAAGAAGATTCCCTCAAGACATTTAATAGCCAAACTCTCAAAGGTCAATGATAAAAAAAAATCCTAAAAGAAGCCACAGAATAAGTGCAAATATCACATAATATAGCTCCAATATGGTTGACATCAGATCTTTCAGTGGAAACTTTACAGACAAGAGCAGAGTGACATGACATATTTAAAGGGCTGAAAAAATTACCCTTGAATAAAATTTCCACTGAAAACATCTTTTAAATATGAAGGAGAAATAAAGACTTTCCAGACAAATAAAAGTTTTAAGATTCCATCAATACCAGCTCTGTCCAACAAGAAATACTAAAAGGAAGTCTTCAATTTTAACTAGAAGGATGTTAATGCTCAAAAAGAAATCATCTGAAGGGGCAAAACTCACTGGTAATCATAAGTACACAGAAAAACACAGAATACTACAGTACTGTAATCATGGTGTGTAAACTTATCTGATTTAAGTATAAAAACTATTGAATCAATCAAAAATAATAACTATGACAACTTTTCAATATAGAAAGTAAAATAAGACATAAAAAGAAACAACAAAAACTTAAAAAGCATGGGGATGAATTTAAATGTGGAGCTTTTAAGAGTTTTTCTTTTCCGTGTTTCTTTGCTTATGCAGTCAGTTTTAAGTTGTCATCTGTTTAAAACAATGGGTTATAAGAGGGTATTGGCAAGTCTAATGGTAACCTCAACTCAAGAAACATATACACAAAAAATAAAAGGCAAGACATTAAAGGATACCACCAATGAAAATCACCATCATTAAAAGAAAGACATGAAATAAGAAAAGAAGGAAGAAAAAACTGAAATGCAACCAGAAACAAATAAGAAAATTACAGGAGCGAAGTCTGTACTTATCCATAAAAACATTGGATGTAAATGGACTAATCTCTCCAATCAAAAGGCATAGTGTCTCAATGGATCTAAAATAAAATCCAACACCTGTAAAGATATGCATAGATGGAAAATTGAGAAAAGGAAAAATATATTTCATGCCAATGGAAATAAAAAAGAGCAAATTTGCTACACTCATATTAGGCAAAATCAATTTCAAGGCAAAAAGTGTAATAAAAGACAAAAGAAAGTATTACATAATGATAAAGGTATCAATTCAGCAAGCGGATTGTATTAGTCCATTCTCAAACTGCTAGTAAAGACATACCTGAGACTAGGTGATTTATTTAATTGACACATAGTTCAACATGGCTGGGGAGGCCCCAGGAAACTTACAGTCATGCTGGAAGAGGAAGCAAACATGTCCTTCTTCACATGGTGGCAGGAAGGAGAAGAGCTGAGCAAAAGGTGGAAACCCCTTATAAAACCATCAGATCTTTTTTTTGTGAGACAGAGTTACACGTTTGTTACTGAGGCTGGAGTGCAATGGTGCAATCTTGGCTCACTGCAACCTCCGCTTCCTGGGTTCAGGCAATTCTCCTGCCTCAGCCTCCTGAGTAGCTGGGATTACAGGCACACGCCACCATGCCAAGCTAATTTTTTGTATTTTTAGTAGAGACAAAACCATCAGATCTTATGATAACTCACTAACATGGAACACACTATGGAAGACTGCCTCCATGATCTAATTACTTCCCATTAGGTCCCTCCCCCAATATGTGGAGATTACAATTTGAACTACGATTTAAGATGAGATTTGGGTGTGGACACAGCCAGACCATATAAAGGATATAACAATTGTAAATATACATACATTCAATACTGGAGCACTCAGATATATAAGCAAATATTATTAGAGCTAAAGAGAGATGGACCCGAATAAAATAATAGCTGGAGAATTCAACACCTCGCTTTCAGCACTGAACAGACCTCCCAGACTGAAAATGAACAGAGAAACATTGCACTTAATCCACACTATAGAAAAAAATGAACCAATTAGATATTTACAGATCATTTCATCCAATGGCTGCATAATACATATTTTCTTCTTCAGTGCATGAATCATTCTCAGGGATAGACCACATGTTAGGTCATAAGTCCTAAAATATTTGAAAAATTTGAAATAATATTATCTTCTCTGAATGCACTGAAATCAAACTAGAAATTGATGAAAGAGGGATTTGGGTAACTATATAAATGCATAGAAATTAAACAATATGCCCCTAAATGACCAGTGAGTTAATGAAAAAATCAAAAAGGAAACTGAAAAATGTCTTGAAACAAATTATAATGAAAACACAACATACCAAAACCTATGAGATACTATAAAAACAATATTCAGAGGGAAACTTACAGCCATAATCACCTACTTCAAAAAAGAATAAAAGCTTCAAATAAACAACCTAACAAGGCATCTTAAAGAATTAGAAAAGCAAGAGCAAACTGTATCCAAAAGCAGCAGAAGAAAAGAAATAAAGATCAGAGCAAAATTAAACAAAACTGAAACGAAAAAGAAATACAAAAGATCGATGAAACAACGTTTGTTTTTTGAAATGATAAACAAATTGACAAACCTTTAGGCAGCCTATCAGAGAAAAAAAGAGAAAGGCCAAAATAAATAAAGTTGGAGATTAAAATGAAGACAAATAATACTATGGATGTTAAAAGAATCATCAGTGGCTAGAATGAACAAATATATGCCAACAAATTGGAAAATCTAAAAGAAATAAACAAATTCCTAGACACATACAGCTTATCAAGTTTAAATCACTATGAAATCCAAAATGGAAACAGATCAATAAAAAGTAATGAGATTAAAACTGTAATAAAATGTCTCCTAGTAATGAAAAGCCCAGAACCCAATGGCTTTCCTGCTGAATTCTACTAAACATTTAAGAAAACCAATACCAATCCAACTCACTTTACCAAAAAAAGAGAGGTGAAAGAATACTTTCAAACTCAGTCTATGAGGTCAGTGTTACCCTGACACCAAAACCAGACAAAGATATACCAAAAGAAGAAAACTCCAGGCCCATATCTCTTATGAATACTGATGAAAAATCCTCAACAAAACACTAACCAACTGAATTCAACAATACATTACAAAGATCATTCATTATATCCAAGTGGGATTTAGCCCAGTGATGGAAGGATGGTACAACATATGCAAATCGATCAATGTGATACATCATATCAACATTATGAAGGACAAAAAATATGATCATTTCAACTGATTCAGAAAAAACAGAGGGTGAAATTCAACATCTCTTCATGACAGAAACTCTCAAAAAACTGGGTATAGAATGAATATATCTTAACATAATGAAAGCCATGTATGACACAGTCACAGATAGTATAATGCTGAATGGGGAAAAACTGAAAGTCTTTCCTCTAAGATCTGGAATATAACAAGGATTTCCCCCTTTCACTGCTGTTATTCAACTTAGTAATAATAGTCTTAGCTAGAGCAATCAGAAAAGAGAATAAAATAAAGATGTCCAAAATGGAAAAGAAGAAATCAAATTATCCTTGTTTGCAGATGATTTGTTCTTTTATTTGGAAAAACCTAAAGACTCCAAAAAGCAAAATAAAGAAATCTTTAGAACTAATAAACAAGTTTAATAACATTGTAGGATACAAGGTTATTAACATATGCCAAGAGCAAGCAATCTGAACATGAAATCAAGAAATGAATTACATTTACAATAGCCACAGATAAAATTAATTACCTAGAAATTAACTCAAACAAATAAGTTAGAGACCTTTACAGTGAAAACTATGAAAGACTGATGAAAGAAATTGAAGAGGATACCAAAAATAAATAAGTAAAAATGGAAATATATTTCATGATCATTGGTTGGAAGAATCAATATTGTGAAAATGCCCTGAGATTCAAAAGCAATCCACAGATTCAATGCAATGCTTATCAAAATATCAATAACATATTTGCAAAAACAAAATAAATGATTTTAAAATTTCAATGGAATCACAAAAGACTCAGAGTAACCAAAGATATCCTGAACAAAATTGAAGGAATCACATTACCTGACTTTAAATTATACTACAGAGCTATAGTAACCAAAACAACATGGTACTGGCATTAAAATGGACACATAGATCAATAGAACAGTATAGAGAACCTAGAAACAAATCTGAACACCTACAGTGAACTCATTTTCATAAAAGATGCTGAGAACATGCATTGAGGAAAGGACACTCTCTTAACTAAGTGGTGCTGAGAAAACTGGATATCCATATACAGAACAATGAAACTTGATGGCTGTCCTCATCATATACAAAAATCAAATCAAAATGAATTAAAGACAAATTTAAGAACACAAACTATAAAACTAGTACAAAGAAACATCAGGAAATTCTCTAGGACATTGGTCTAGGCAAAAATGTCTTGGATAATAGCCCACAAATACAGGTAACAAAAGCAAAAATAGACAAATGGGATCAAATTAAGTTCTAAAGCTTTGGCTCAGAAAACAAAACAATGAACCAAGTGAAGAGACATCCCCCAGTATGGGAGAAAACATTTGCAAACTACCCTTCTGACAAGAGCTTAATAACCAGAATATATAAGAAGGCCAAGGAACTCCATACAAAAAAAATCCCACTAATAATCTAATGTAAAATGCTCAAGAATTTGAATAGACATTTTTCAAAAGAAGCCATACAAGTGGCAAAGAGGCTAATAAACAGTGCTTAACATTATTGATCGTCAGAGAAATACAAATCAAAACTACAGCGAGATGTCATTTTATCCCATTTTAAATGGCTTTTATCCAAAAGTTAGGCAATAACAAATGCTGGTGAGGAAGTGGAGAAAAGAGAACCTCCTACACTGTTGATGGAATGTACATTAGTACAAGTACTATGGAGAATAGCTTGAAGGTTCCTCAGCACACTGAAAACAGAGCTATCATACGATCCAGCAATCACATGGCTGGATACTTACACGAAAGAAACGAAATCGGTGTATATAGGAGATACTTGCACTCCCATCTTTATTGCAGCATTTTTCACGATATCCAAGATCTGGAAGCAACCTAAGTGTCCATCAACAGATGAATGGATAAAGAGAATGTGGTACATGTACAGTATGGAGTACTATTCAGCCATAAAAAAATAGGGTTCTCCAGGAGGGGAGGTTGTGGTGAGCCGAGATCTCGCCATTGCACTCCAGCCTGGGTAACGAGCAAAACTCCGTCTCAATTAAAAAAAAAAAAAAAGAATAGGGTTCTGTCATCTGCAACAACATAAATAGACCTGCACATCTTTATGTTAAATGAAATAGGCCAGGCGCAGAAAGAGAAACCAGTATTACATATTCCCCCTTATTTTTGAAGTCATGGAGATGGAGAATAGAAGAATGGTTACAGAGGCTAAGAAGCATAGTGTGGAGTTTGGGGGAAACGGAAATGGTTAATGGTTTTAAAAGCATAGTTAGGGCCGGGCGCAGTGGCTCAAGCCTGTCATCCCAGCACTTTGGGAGGCCGAGGCGGGTGGACCACGAGGTCAAGAGATCGAGACCATCCTGGTCAACATGGTGAAACCCCGTCTCTACTGAAAATACAAAAATTAGCTGGGCATGGTGGCGCGTGCCTGTAATCCCAGCTACTCAGGAGGCTGAGGCAGGAGAATTGCCTGAACCCAGGAGGCAGAGGTTGCGGTGAGCCGAGATCGCGCCATTGCACTCCAGCCTGGGTAACAAGAGTGAAACTCCGTCTCAAAAAAAAAAAAAAAAAAAGCATAGTTAGAAAGAATGAGTAAGACCTAGCATTTGATAGCATGATGGGGCTACAGACAACTGTGCTGTCGTAACCTGTGCTAGCCCAGCTGACTCCACCGTAGCTATAAACTCCATTTTTCGCCTCTCCCTCCTGGCCATGTCCCCCTCGGGTGCATAACTGGGCCACGCTGACGCTGTGCTTATGTACCCTACCATATATACCCTAAATTCAGCTACCTCCTGCTAGGCAAGCACACTTGCTCTTGCGAATAACTATATGGTGAATAACTTGCTATTGTGAGTAACTGTCCTTGGACCCCCTCTTGGTGACTGTCTGGAAATACCCTGGCCTGCAACCACGTCCCTCTAACCTGCTCATTCTGCTTCTGTACAATTCTGCTTCAGCTGGGCTCCCCCTCCTCTGCCTAAAACAAGGTATGAAAAGGAATCAAGCCCCTTCCTCTGGGCCGAGAGATTTTCAGTGTGAGGTGACGCTCGGTCGCTGGCAACAAAGGACTCACAGCCAGGCTTCAGAGGGTGGTGCTTTCCTAACAACTGGCTCAGATATAACACAATAATAATTTAATCGTACATTAAAAATGACTTAGGATATATTGCACTGTGTGTAACACAGAAGATAAATCCTTGCAGGAATTGATACTCAGTTTTCCATGTTGGGATAATTACACATCGCATGCTTGTATCAAATACCTCCTGTACATTATAAACATATACACCTAGTATGTAGCCACAAAAATTAAAAAGAAAAAAAGGAAATAAACACCAGATATCTTGGAGCCTAATTGCTTCTGGTTCAATTCCCTGGTCTGCCATTTACTAGATCTTTGATATTTGACAGTATCTCTGTGCCTCGGTTTTCTCATGGATAAATGGGGTTACAATAATATATACATTATGTAATAAATGAATTAATAGGCACACATCCCTTGAGATATGGCATAAAATGAATATGTGAATGATGTTAGCAACTTCCATTTTTACATATTCATTATATATTGTTCTTTGAATCTAATCTCAGAGATTTGGGCAGATTGTCAAAAACTCTGTAGGTACAGCCTTAACATTTTTTAAACATGAATACCAGCCCAGATAATATTAAATTTACGTAAAACTTAGTATAAAATTCAGAACCTTCTGTGATTTTCCCTTCACTTAAAAAAAACCTATGTTAGATACTGTTATTTATTTTTGACTAGAGAAACTGATATTTCCATAATGTATATGAAATTTAAGCTCAGATCTGTATATCATAAATGCACTTAAGTATATTGATACATGCTTAATGTAATATATTGATATGATAAATAGTATGTTTAATCATATGTTAGGGATATTACAAGGATCATTACTGCATTTCAAAAAGTTTTCACAAAATTATGTTTTAATGTTCACAACTCAATTTATACAGAGGTTTGTTCATACTATAGATCAAGTTATGCATTATTTCATTATTTTCAAAATATAAATTTACAGAATACATTGTTTTTGAAACTGAGTCTTGCACTGTCACATGGGCTGGAATGCAATGGTGTGATCTCTGCTCACTGCAACTTCAGCCTTGTGGGTTCAAGCAATTCTCCTGCCTCAGCCCTCTGAGTAGCTGGGATTATAGGTGCCTACCACCACACCAGCTAATTTTTTGTATTTTTAGTAGAGACAGGATTTCACTATGTTGACCAGGCTGGTCTGGAACTCCTGACTTCGTGATCTGCCTGCCTCAGCCTCCCAAAGTGCTGGGATTCCAAGCATGAGCCACTTTGCCCAGCCAATTTGCAGAATACATTTTATATTACAAGGTTTATTAACATATGTTTCTTTATCATCCATTAGTATGAATTCCATGGTATTAACAATCAATGTATCATCTACTCAAAATTGTTTTAAAAATCAGCATATCTATGTATCTATATCAATATCATCTATATCTATGAATCTCTGTCTATCTAATTATCTATACTTTTTAAATTATACTTGAAGTTCTGGGGTACAGGTGCAGATGGTGCAGGATTCTTACACAGCTATACACATGCCATGGTGGTTCACTGCATCCATCCCCCTCCCTGGCCATCTACATTAGATATTTTTCCTAATGTTATCCCTCCCGATATCCATCTACACTTTGATTTTGTGATTATTATAGTTGAGTATTGCTATGGCCTATAGATGAATGTTTTGATACATAACTTTCTCTTATTCATTGGTTATTGCAATTTTGCTTTAGTAATATGCTTACACAATACATAGAAGCAACAGTATACATCTAGAGAAGATCTTTGCCCTGAAGTGTGTGCTAAAAAGAACATACAAATCAATCGCAAAAACTTTTCAGGTTCACAAAGAACATTACCATATCAAAGACCTTGAGAACTACTGCAAAAAAGAAATAATCTATCCCTTCGTCTTCAACCATTTTTCATCTAAATACTGTTTCAGAGTTTCACAATAAATCGCCTGTGAACTCTTGGGGGAATTTTGGTTCAGATGTTTATTACCAGGGATATATTGTTATCATACATGGATTTTAATATTGTTGATTTGTTCAGTACCTGATCTGGTTGGAATCATAATTTTGAATTTTAATAATGTAATTTTAAGGTTGATTTTTGCTCTTCACTATATGAAAATATAATAAAGTGTGATATACTTGGATCAAGTTAACAAAATCATAAAAGGATTATACTGTTCAGAATATAAATTAAAATACAGAAGAAAGTTATGATAATGTAACAGCATAAATTATTAACATTTTTTCTGCTCAAAAAACAGTCACTGTGTTTAGAATTTATAAATAGGACATAAAAGCATTTTAAGGTAAAATCAATGATTTCTTGAAGCTCAGTTAAGGAATGATATTATGAATTAAAGAGACTTCACAACTGTCAATTTTGAGACCTGCTGTTTCACAGGCACAAATGTTATTTTATTTCAGAGATACTTTATACATGCACCAGATATTGTTTATAGCAATGTACTGGGGGTGCTACCCCCCCTTGTTGAGTACCTTGTAGTAACTTCAACTTGAGCAATATCTTAGAAAGGAGAATGCATATTTTCCTTAAAACCAACCACCTTTTGTGGTAATTTGACCCATAACTGGTGTGAGATCTCAGAATGCTTCAGGATTACAAGTATAAATATTCACCCAGGAGGATAAGGCTTAAACTCCAACATAGTTGCAAATGTTATCATATTTAGTTCCCTAATGTTCAACATCATTTAAAAGGATATTATCTCAAAATTGTTGTTTTCACCAGGATCTCTCTCCACAGATCCAACTATGTGCTCATCATCCTGACTTGTACTTTACTAAGTGCATCAAATTTCTCAAACAGAATATGTCCAGACTCAAACTATTTATTTTCTCCGCCAAACCTGTTCCTTCTGTAATCTTTCCCATCTCAGTATATGGAAACTCCCTCCTTCCAGTTGGCAAGGGGAGAAAAATACTTATATGCATCCTTGGCTCCTTCTCTTTCATACCTAACCATTAATCCTTTAGCATACCCTGTCTGCATTCCATTCAAAATAAATCCATAATCACACCATTCAGCACTAAGACACCTGCAATTCTACTACCAGCCATTAGCATTTATTGCTTGAATTGTTATTCCAAAATTACCACATACCTTAAAAAATCTTAATGTTGTACAAATAAAAGACCAAACACGTTTAAAAGCTACTTCAAATACTATCTTTGATGGGGTTAAGCATATTGTTGACAATCCTAAACAAAAAGAACGAAGCTGGAGGCATCACACGACCTGATTTCAAACTATGCTACAATCCTACAGTAATCAAAATAGCATGGTACTGGTACCAAAACAGAGATATAGACAAATAGAACAGAACAGAGGCTGTGGAGGCAACAACACACAGACACAACCATCTGATCATTGACAAACCTGACAAAAACAAGCAATGGGGAAAGGACTCCCTGTTTAATAAATGGTTTTGGGAAAACTGGCTAGCCATGTGCAGAAAGCAGAAACTGGACCCCTTCCTGACACCATACACTAAAATTAACTACAGATGGATTAAAGACTTAAACATAAGACCTAATACCATAAAAACCCTACAAGGAAACCTAGGCAAAACCATTCAGGACATAGGCATAGGCAAGGACTTCATGCCTAAAACACCAAAAGCATTGGCAACAAAAGCCAAAATAGACAAATGGGACCTAATTAAACTCCAGAGCTTCTGTACAGCAAAAGAAACAATCATCAGAGTGAAGCAGCAACGAACAAAATGGGAAACAATTTTTGCAATCTACTCATCTGACAAAGGGCTAATATCCAGAATCTACAGAGAAGTAAAAGAGATTTACAAGAGAAAAAACACACAAATCCATCCAAAAGTGGGCAAAGGATATGAAGAGACACTTCTCAAAAGAAGACATATATGAGGCCAACAAACATATGAAAACATGCTCATCATCACTGATTACTATAGAAATGTAAATCAAAACCACATTTAAATACCACCTCATACCAGTTAGAATGGCGTTCATTAAAAAATTTGGAGACAACACATGCTATAGAGGACGTGGAGAAATAGAAACACTTTTACACTGTTGGTGAGAGTGTAAAATAGTTCAACCCTTGTGGAAGACAGTGTGGCGCTTCCTCAAGGACATAGAAATAGAAATTCCATTTGACCCAGCAATCCCATTACTGGGTATATACCCAAAGGATTATGAATCATTCTATTACAAAGACATATGCACACAAATGTTCATTGCAGCACTGTTTACAATAGCAAAGACCTGGAACCAACCCAAATGCCCACTGATGATAGACTGGACAAGGAAAATGTGGCACATATACACCATGGAATACTATACAGCCATAAAAATGATGAGTGCCTGTCCTGTAGGGACATGGATGACTCTGGAAACCATGATTCTCAGCAAACTGACACAAGAACAGAAAACTCAAACCCCACATGTTCTCACTCATAGGTGGGTGGTGAACAGTGAGAATGCATGGACACAGGGAGGGGAGAATCACACACTGAGATCTGTTGGTTGGGGCCAAGGGAGGACAGCAGAGTGGGGGGAGGTCAGGGAGGGTTAACATGGAGACAAATGCCAGATGTATATGACGGGTGGATTGAGGCAGCAAACCACATTGCCACGTGTATACCTGTGCAACAATCCTGCATAATCTGCATATGTGCCCCAGAACCTAAAGTACAACAAAGAAAAGATAATAAATTTGTGTTGTTTTAAGCCCCTAAAGAAACAGAAAAAAAGAGGTATTTGGCTTTACAGAAAAACAGTATTTTGTAACATCACTAAGAGAGTACTCTCTATCTGAGGACTGCAATCACCAGGTGACTGCAAGCCCTGAACTTCGGAGCTGAGTACAGAGTTGGACCAGCTTAAGTCTCTGCCCCAAACAAATAAACGCAAGGAAGTAAAAGCACGGAGACATGGAAGTGGCTGAAGTTACAGTGTGAGGTAGAGTACACTTTTCTACACCTATCCAAGCGATCTATGTTCTCTTACATTTTTCAATATAGGTTAAACTGAGTGTAAGAGAGGTGGTGAAAATGCTGAAATTTCTACTAGAATATTTACAAACTAAATATTGTAGAGCCTTGGGTTTGGTTACGGCATAACGGGAAAGATCTGATACCTAATGCTACCAAATTTTGTGGTAAATACATCAGTCAGCATTACATAAACTAATGTGGTGTCACAGACAGCCCAAAATTTATGTAGCGCACAAAAATCAACCCAGTTTCTTGCCTGAAGAAGACAAACTTTGAAATGCTCATTTATACACAAGAAGTTCCCCATGGCTTCAGGCTGGTTCTGAGGCTTAACACTGCACTGTACTTGGTTTGATCTATTTTCTTATCTTACTTCCTACATTCCCTTGCTGTCCCTCCCAGAAGCACTTCCTTCATAAATCACTTACACCTGAATGCTTGACTCATAGTCACCTCTGGGAGAACCAGAGCCAAGAACTATCACCTTGATGCTTTTAAAGGTGATGGCCACACCGCCTTTGATTTGATCTATGCCTCCAATTGCGTTTATTGGACATGCCCTTGACTTGCTTGGTCTCCAGTACTTCTATCAAGTTGTATCTTTTATTGAAGTTGGAGAGCACTTTTATTTTCTAACCAAGTTCTAGATTTTCTGAATTTTCAGTATTCTCTTTCAATTTTTGTTTACAAAACAAATGTGCTGTTTTTCTCTGAGTTTGTTCTTTTTTAAAAAATATTCTTTATCAAATGCAGATAGTAGAGCCAACTGATGTATTTGACAAGATCATTAGGCATATTTCCTGTTTCCTGTTTATTATAGGTGATACTTCTTTTTTTTATTTTTATTGCATTTTAGGTTTTGGGGTACATGTGCAGAACATGCAAGATAGTTGCATAGGTACACACGTGGCAGTGTGTTTTGCTGCCTTCTGCCCCTTCACCCATATTTGGCATTTCTCCCCATGCCATCCCTCCCCCACTCCCCCCCCCCGCTGTCCCTTATTTCCCCCAATAGACCTCAGTGTGTGGTGCTCCCTTCCCTGTGTCCATGTGTTCTCATTGTTCATCACCCACTATAGGCGATACTTCTAACAAATGCTTGGCCATTTCATAAGACATGTCTCTGTCTTTTCAATATCCCTTAATAAGTTTTAATCTAAATTTTTGGGTTTCTATGTTAGTTACTTGGTCCCCAACTAACCTTACACTCAGTGCTACACATTATAATTTTTTGCTGTGACAATACCCCACTTCTGGATACTAATGTTATCTGTGACATCTGTATTCCTAATAACGCCTTGTAAAAAACACTACAAACCTTCAGGAGCATGCAATAAGAGGCTTTTATTTTGCACTTATGTCTCTGTGATTTGACTAGGATATACATGAGTAAGTTAAGCTCAGCTTGGTTGGCTCTAGGCCATGGGATTTTTTTCTTATTTATTCTTTCATGACCAATGGACTTTCTGGGGCATGATCCTCTCATGCTGGCGGCACATTTACTGAACACAAGCTCAAATACACGTGCATATTTCAATCCTTTGCCCAAATCATGTTTACTGTCATCCACTGGCCAAGCAAGTTATATGACAGTACCAAATTAGTGAAGTGGAGAATATATGCCACCTCTTTATGAGGAAATGCAAAGTAATATAACACAGGGCATGGAGAAAGAAAGGGGTAAATGAATGGTAAAAATAATTTCATTTAACACAGAAGTGTACACTGCTAACATATATTCAAGTAGGAATGATAGAAACTGGATGATCATTCAGTCCCTTGGACTCCAGAACTCTCTCAACAGAATTATTAAATTGATCTTGTTCTGGAAAGACATTTTGCCTATACCTTTCTCAACTATGGGTGGCTGTGGAAGCAGTCAACAAGGGCTATTCTTCCAGACAGCAGAGGTGGAAGCTTCCAGATTGACTGACCAAATAATTCACTATATTGTCAGGGCAAAGAGTCCCTGTGTTACTGTCCATTATGTGGGCTTTATGTATTCTATTCAATCCTTCCCATTTCCAAATGTGAACTATCACTGACATAATTATTACCATGGAATAGTAGAAACATTGTAAGAAGATGGATGTACATTTAACCAGATACCACTAGGCCATAAAGAGGCTCGGGAGGAAATCTGACAAAGAAAAATAAATACTTCTGAGCACTTTAGACATGAGCATATAGGTACCGTTTTAAAATTTTTGAGTTGTCTCCTTTTGTCTGAACTAGCTTGGTTTTATAATAGCTCAGGTACTTATAAAGGCTAATATATCTTCCTACAGATTTTGCATATCTTTGTATCTTCACAAGCATTCATGTGTTTATGAGGTGTGTATAGATGTCAGCTAGACAGGGTAGAGTATAAATCTCTCAGTTACATCTATTCTATCCTAGTACATTAGCTCCATGTTTGAGTAGAGCAAATCCCACTGTCAATTTCAGGATTGGATCCTTATTGGTCTCTGTCATTTAGGCCAATGCAACCCACTTTATCTCATTGCTAAGTTCAGAATAGGTGTATAATCTATGTGGCCTGTGAGAGTAGAAATTAGCAGTCTTGTTCAAAGGTTATGGGTAGAGATGTGTTCTTTTCCTGGTAGTAGATGGAAAAATATATACATCCAGATTGTTCCTGGAACCCAAAATGAAGAAAAAGTTAATATGGAATGAATACAAAGTCAATATCATCAGAGAGTATGTAAGGTGGATTTCAGGTCAAAGTTTGTCTTAAACCTGTCCTTTACCAGGTCTTTTTAGTTAGAAAATCAGCATATATCTTTCAGTATTTAAGGTATTTTTACAATTTATTTGTATTTCAAAACAACTCAAAACAGTACACACACAAATATTACCAAAAATAAATACTTACGTTTGTAGGAGGTATAAAAATGAAATTGTTTCTATTTATGAAGTAGATACATCGGGGCAATGTAGGAAAAATATCAAGAGCAGGAAAAAACAATATGCACTGGGTAGTCCATGAACTCTAGAAAGAAAGTCCAACCCCATGTTTGAAGTTCATGGACAGGCTAAAATCTCGAGTGAAAAGCTGACTACATGGTATGGTTATCTGTGTCCTGAGAGATGCAGCCTCTGAGTGATGTTAGTAAGTTATGACAAGATGTTGATATGGAAGAAAGAAGGGAATAGCAAATTCCCACGCACATCAGGTGACCAGGAATTGAGGCATGAGAAAATATCACAGGTTTGGAGAGACCTCATATCTCCATTAAACATGAGGCGGACTCTCTACTGAGTTTCCAAATCAGGGTCACGTGGCAGCTGGGAGGAGAGGCCGAGTAAGATGACGGAATAGAAGGCTCCACCAATAGTCCCCAACCTCTCTGCCAAAAGAACACCAATTTACAGCTATCTACACAGAAAAACAAAAACAAAACAAAACAAAACACACACACAAACAGCTTCACAAGAACCAAAAATCAGGTGAGGCCTAATAGTACCTGCTTTCTCTTTGTATTGCTCAAAAAGGCTCTGAAGAGTCATAAAAAGCAGGCCCGCATCACTGGTGCCAGCCCTTCTCCACCCTGGCAGTGGCCACCTGGTGCAGAGAGTGTCTCTGGGCATTGAGGTGAGCAACTGTGAGCCATTTAATTCAGTGCCTCCTGTTAGAGCAAAAAGGAACAGGGAACCAAACTCAGCTGTCACTTGCCCACGAAGGGAGCATTTATACCAACCTTAGACAGAGGGGAATTGCTAAGCCCAGTGGCCTGAACTTGTTGCAAATCTTGTCACTGTGGGCTACAGTGCTCTGTGTGTCTGAAGGGACCTGAAGGACACTCTAACTCTTAGGAGAGTCCCAGTGCTGAACTAGGCCGAGAGACACTGGACTGTAGGTCAGGAACCATGCTGAGACACCAACCAGAGCAGCGAGGAGAATGTTGGCATCACCCCTCCCCTAACCCCAACCTGTGCAGCTCAGAGCTCCAAAAGAGACCCCTTCCTTCCACGAGGGGAGGGGAGGAGAGGGGAGGGGAGGGGAGGGGGGGAGACGGGAGGAAGAGTGGGATGGACTTTTTCTTGCATCTTAGATACCAGCTCAGCCACAGCAGAATAGGGCACTGGCCAGAGTTGCGATGCCCCCATTCCAGGCCTGGCTCCCAGATGACATTCCTAGACACACCCTGGGCCAGAAGATAACCCACTGCCTTGAAGGAAAGGACTCGGTCCTGGTAGCATTCATCACCTACCAACTAAAGAGTCTGGTGGGCATGAATAACTAGCAGCAATACACAGATACTGTGCTGAGGGCCTTGGGTGAGCCTCAGAGACTCAGGACATTACCAGTTGTGGTGGTCATGGGGCAAAACCCCTTCTGCTTGTGAAAAACACAGGGAAAGGGAAAGGGGACTTTGTCTTGTACCTCAGGTCCCAGCACGGCCACGGAGGGATTGAGAACCAAACAGGCTCTTGGGGACCCTGATTCCAGGACTTGACATTTGGATAGCGTTTCTGGAGCTGCTCTGGGCCACAGGGGAGGCGCTACCTTGAAGGGTGTGTCGCAGGCCAGGCAGCATTCACTACAAGCTGATTTAAGAGCTCTTGGGGACCGGGTGCGGTGGCTCAAGCCTGTAATCCCAGCACTTTGGGAGGCTGAGGTGGGTGGATCATGAGGTCATGAGATCGAGACCATCCTGGTCAACATGGTGAAACCCCGTCTCTACTAAAAATACCAAAAATTAGCTGGCCATGGTGGCGTGTGCCTGTAATCCCAGCTACTCAGGAGGCTGAGGCAGGAGAATTGCCTGAACCCAGGAGGTGGAGGTTGCAGTGAGCCGAGATCGTGCCATTGCACTCCAGCCTGGGCAACAAGAGCGAAACTCTGTCTCAAAAAAAAAAAAAAAAAAAAAAAAGAGCTCTTGGGTCTCCAGGCATCACGGAAACACTGACAGTTCTCTGGTAGTACTTCTCATGGCCTGTGCCGGCAGTGGCTATGGAGTAACCCTCCTCTGCCTTTGGAAAAAGGAGGGAAGGAGTAAAGGACTGTACCTTGTGGGTTGAGTGCCAGCTCCAATGCAGTGTAACAGAACACCACACAGACTCCTAAGATTTTTGACCCTAGTCACTAACTCCCAGAAAGCATTTCTGGACCTACATGGGGCCTGGGGAAAGTCAGTGCCCTGAAGGCAAGGACACAGCCCTGGCAGGCTTTGCCACTTGTTGACTGTAGGGACCCAGGGCCTTGAGAAAACATAGGCAGTAACCAGGTAGTGGTTACCTTGGGTGAGAACAAGTGCTGTGCTAGCTTTAGGGCTGACCCAGCTCAGTTATTCTGGTGGTACTCACAAGGGTGCTCATGATACTCCAGCTCAGCTTTAGGTGACTCAGAACAGAGAGACACAGAGAGAGAAAGAGTGTGAGGGAGAGACCCTGTTTGTTTGGGAGAAAGTAAAAGAACAGAACAAGAGTCTCTGCCTGGTAATCCAGAAAATTTGCCTGGATTTTGTCCAAGACTGTAAAGGCAGTACCTCTATAAGGTCACAAAAATCACAGCATTACTGGACTTGGAGTGCCCTCTAAAATATATACAGGTTAGACCACAACACCCAATTCCTTTAAAAAATTGTGAAAGCATTCCAGAGAATGAGTACAAATAACTCCAGACTGTGCGAGGAAAACCTCAAAGCCCAAACACCAAAGACCATACTAGCATCAACACAATCCGGGAAATATGACCTCATCAGATGAACTAAATAAGGCGCCAGAGACCAATTTGGGAGAATCAGAGATTTGTGATCTTTCAGATGGATAATTTAATATAATTGTTTTGAGGAAACTCAAATAAATTCAAAATAACACAGAGAAGAAATTCCAAATTCTGTGAAATAACAAAGAGATTGAAATAATTTTAAAAACTAAAAAAAATTCTGGGGCTGAAAAATATAATTGGCATACCAAAGAATGAATCAGAGTTCTTTAATAACAGAATAGATGAAGTAGAAGAAAGAATTAGTGAGCTTGAAGGCAGGCTATTCAAAAATTCACAGTTAAAGGAAAAAGGAAAAAGAATTTAAAAAGTAAGCATGCCAACAGGATCTAGAAAATAGCCTCAAAAGGGGAAATCTAAGAGTTATTGGCCTTCAAGAGGGTAGAGAAAGACATAGGGGTAGAAAGTTTGTTGAAAAGGATAATATTAGAGAACTTCCCAAACCTAAAAAAAGATATGGATATCCAAGTGCAAGAAGGTTATGGAACACCAAGAAGATTTAGCCCAAAGAAGACTGACCTCAAGAAGTTTAATAATTAAATTACCAAAGATCAAGGGTCCTAAAAGTAGTATGAAAAAAGATAAAAATAACATACAGTGGATCTCCAATGCATCTGGCAGCAGATGTGTCACGGGACACCTTACCGAGAGAGAGTGGCAATGACATATTTAAAGTGCTGCAGGAAAAACATCTTTTACCCTAAAATAGTATATCTGGTGAAATTATCCATCAAACATGAAGAAAAATGAAGAAATTCCGAAAAAAAAACAAAAGCTGAGGGATTTCATCAACACCAGACTTATCCTACAAGAAATGCTAAGGGGAGTACTTTAATCAGAAAGTAAAGGACATTCCTGAGCTGTAAGCATTCACCCGAAGGTACAAAATGCACTGACAATAGTAAGTACACAGAAAAGCACAGAATATGAGAACACTGTCACTGTGGTGTGTGAACTACTCTTATCCTAAACAGAAAGACTAAACAATAAACCAATCAAAAATAATAACATCAACAACTTTTCAAGATATAGTAAGTACAGTAATTTATAAATAAAACAACAAAAAGATTAAAAGCAGGGGGATGACGTTAAGGAATATAATTTTTATTTGTTTTCCTTTTGCTTGTTTAAGGTGTGTTTGTTTACGCAGTGTTAAGCTGTAACCAGGTTAAATTAATGAGTTATAAGGTAATATTTGCAAGCCTTATGGTAGCCCCAAACCAAAAACATGGACACCCAAAAATTAAAAAGCAAGAAACTAAATCATAGCACCAGAGAAAATCACCTTCACTAGAGGAAGACAGGAAGGAAAGATGGAAAGAAGAGAACACCACAAAGCAACCAGAAAACAAATATCAAAATGGCAGGAGTAAATCTTTACTTATCAATACTAATATTAAATGTAAATGAACTAACTCTCTAATTGAAAAACACAGATTTGCTGAATGGAGGAAGAAAACCAATGATCTGTTGCATACAAAAAACATTTCGCCTATAAACATAGACATAGATTGAAAATAAAAACATGGAAAAAGGGATTTCATGCCAATGGAAACCAAAAAGGAGCAGGAGTCACTATACTTACATCAGAAAAAATAGATTTCAAGACAAAAACTGTAAGAGACAAAGAGGGTCACTACAGAATGATAAAAGAGTCAATTTAGCAAGATAATTTAATAATTTTAAATATACATACATGCAACATTAGAGCACCCAGATATATAAATCAAACATAATTAGAGCTAAAGAGAGAGATAAGACCCAATACAATAATAGCTCTAGATTTCAACATTCCATATTCAGTATTGGACAAGATACCCCAGGCAGAAAACCAACAACGAAACATCAGACTTAATCTGCCCTATAGACCAACTGGATTTAACACGTATTTACAGAACTTTTCTCCCAAGAGCTATGGAATACACATCATTTTCTTCAGCACATGAAGCATTCTAAAGGACAGACTATATGTTAGGTCATAAAACAAGTTTTAAAACATTTTAAAAAAACCTGAAATAATATCAAGCATCTTCTCCAACCACAACAGCATAAAACTAGTTAATATCAAGAGGACTTTTGGAAGCTGTACTAATACATGGAGATTAAACAATATGCACCTGAGTAATCAGTGGGTCAATGAAGAAATTAAGAAAATAGAAAACGTTATTGCAAAAATAATGATGGAAAACAAAACATCAAAACTTATGAGATACGGCGAAAGCAGTACTAAGAGGGAAGTTTATTGCTATAAATGCCTACATCAAAAAAAAATTAGCTGGGCATGGTGGTGCGTGCCTGTAATCCCAACTACTCAGGAGGCTGAGGCAGGAGAATTGCCTGAACCCAGGAGGTGGAGGCTGCGGTGAGCCGAGATCGCGCCATTGCACTCCAGCCTGGGTAACACGAGCGAAACTCCGTCTCAAAAAAAAAAAAAAAAAACCCTTAAATGAACAGTCTAATAATGCTTCTTAAAGAACTAGAAAAGCAAGAACAAATCAAACTCAAAATCAGTAGAACAAAGAAATTATAAAGATCAGAATAGAAAGATAAATTTAAATTAAAAAAGCACAAAAGATTAATGAAACAAAAAGTTGGTTTTTTGAAAAGTTAAACAAAGTTGACAAAATTTTAGCCACATTCAGAAAAAAGAAAAAACCCAAATAAAAATAAATCAGAAACAAATGAAATTTTTTTAAAAAGGAAACATGACAACTGACACTGCAGAAATTAAAGGGATCACTAGTGACTATTACAAGCTACTATATGCAATAAATTAGAAAATCTAGTAGAAATGGACACATTCCTGGATGTATGCAACCTACCAACATTGAACCCCGGAAAAATCTGAATCTTGAACAGATGGATGACAAGTTATAAGATCACAGTCACAGTAAAGTCTCCCACTAAAGAAAAGCCCAGGATCTCATAAATTCACTGATGCATTCTACCAAACACTTAAAGAAAGATTAACACCAATCTTCCTCAAACCATTCTGAAAAATTGAGGAGGGAATACTTCCGAACAAGGATAGTGTTACACTGATACCAAAATCAGACAAATATACATCAACAAAATAAAACTACAGGCCAGGCTGGGTGCAGTGGCTCATGCCTGTAATCTCACCACTTTAGAAGGATGAAGTGGGGGATCACTTGAAGCCAGGAGTTCGAGACCAGCCTGGCAACCATGGCAAAACCTGATATCTTCTAAAAATACAAAAAATATTAGCCAGGCATGGTGGCAGATGCCAGTAATCCAAGCTACTTGGGAGACTGAAGCAGGAGAGTCACTTGATTCCAGGAGACTGGGGTTGCAGTGAGCAGAGATCTCACCACTGCACTTCAACCTGTGCAACACAGCAAGACTCTGGCTCAAAGAAAAACAAAACAAAACAAATCTACAGGCCAATATCTCTGATAAATATTCATGCAAAAATCCTCAACAAAATGCTAGCCAACCAAATTCAACAATACATTAGGGAGATCATTCATCATGACCAAATGCTATTTATCCCTGGGATGCAAGGATGGTTCAACATATGCAAATAAATGTGATGCTGGGGAGGATGCGGAGAAATAGGTACACTTTTACACTGCTGGTTGGAGTGTAAATTAGTTCAACCATTGTGGAAGACAGTGTGGCGATTCCTCAAGGACCTAGAAATAGAAGTTCCATTTGACCCAGCAATCCCATTACTGGGTATACATCCAAAGGACTATAAATCATTCTACTATAAGGACACATGCACACGAATGTTCATTGCAGCACTGTTTACAATAGCAAAGACCTGGAACCAACCCAAATGCCCATCGATGATAGACTGGACTGGGAAAATGTGGCACATATACACCATGGAATATTATGCAGC
>CM052665.1:1449537-1466905 GCA_028533165.1 Leontopithecus rosalia
CGGGGGAGGGATGGCATGGGGAGAAATGCCAAATATGGGTGAAGGGGTAGAAGGCAGCAAAACACACTGCCACGTCTTGCATGTTCTGCACATGTACCCCAAAACCTAAAACGCAATAAAAAGAAAAAAAATGTGATAAATCATATCAACAAAATGAAGAATAGAAGCCATATGATCATTTCAATTGAAGCTAAGAAAATTTGATATAATTCAACATCCCTTCATGATAAAATCCTCACAAAATTTGAGATAGAAGAAATATACCTCAACATAATAAAACCCTTAAGCAACAGACGCACAAGTAGTATCGTACTGAGTGGGGAGAAACTGAAAGCCTTTCCTCTGAGATCTGGAACACAACAAGGATGCCACCCCTCACCACCACTGTTACTCAACATAGTACTGAAAGTCCTAGCTGGAGCAATCAGAGAAGAGAGAGATACAGAGACTTTCCAAATTGGAATGGAAGAAGTCAAATTATCTTTGTTTGCAGATATGATCTTATATTTGGAATAACCTAAAGACCCTACAAGAAAATTACTAAAGCTAATAAATAAATTCAGTGAGGTTGTGGGATACAAAATGCAGCAGCAATTCTATATGCCAACAATGAATAATGTGAACAGGAAATAAAATGGTAATCCCGTTTACAGTAGCCACACTTAAAATTAAATACCTAGGATTGACTTAACCAAAGAATTGAAAGATCTTTGGTGTTAGCCATCTTACTTTTGCTATGACATGATCGAAAATATAATTTCTTTCTGAGACGGAGTTTCGCTCTTGTTGCCCAGGCTGGAGTGCAATGGCGCGATCTCGGCTCACCGCAACCTCCGCCTCTGGGTTCAGGCAATTCTCCTGCCTCAGCCTCCTGAGTAGCTGGGATTACAGGCACGTGCCACCATGCCCAGCTAATTTTTTGTATCTTTAGTAGAGATGGGGTTTCACTATGTTGACCAGGATGGTCTCGACCTGTTGACCTCATGATCCACCCACCTCGGCCTCCCAAAGTGCTGGGATTACAGGCGTGAGCCACTGCGTCTGGCCGAAAATATAATTTTTTAATCCTGAGACAAGCTATGCCTGTGTATTACTGCAGCGACCAATCAGTGCGTTGTTACTTAATCGCCGTGCTAAATGTGATGCTAGGTGGCTTTCTTAATAGTATGTTGCTGTATCTGAAAATAATCCTTATAAACACAAGTGTTGTTGGTCTTCTGACATGCACATAATTAATAATAAGGATAATAACTGTAATTTAGTGTCCTGGTTCAAAAATCACAGGCCAAAAATATCACGCATATAAAAATGTGACTCAGTGTTTTCAGAGAAACTACCTTATTTTAATCAATCTATGGTAAAACTGGTCATTTCAGATTTATATTGGTCACCTTAGTCTACTTTCCCTTAGTTCCGACACCCAGATAGCTTTTTAAGGTCTGTTGATCTAGGACAGATTTATGACATTATGCTAGCGAGAAGTTTTATTGTGAGCCGTGCATACAACTGTAGTTAGCATGCATTGAGACACTGACTTCACTTCTAGCCTCTGGATATATGGCCCAGTCCGACTCGGCTGTTCCCTTGGTAACCGTGAGATGCTTCTAGGCTATAGGCACTTTCTTCCTTTTATTTCCTATTCTTTCCTCCAAACGTTGGGGAAGTGTGATTGTTCTCTAAAACTACTCTGCGCCCCCAGGCTGTTCAGTGCCACAGCCCCTTACTCCTGTCCCTAGCCTTCCAAACAGCTTCTCCGGGAGGCACTTTGCTTGACTGCCTTCTGTGATGAAAGACTGGGAGCACAGTAAAAGTACTGCTTCACAAACGTCCAAGGTGAAGCAGGCACTCATTCCCTTTAATCTCAGGGTTCCAAAGACTTTAGGTGACCACTGACACTTTGCCTGCCATCCAAATTCTTTTCCCACTCAATTTCAACGTAAGAAACTTTCTGGCAGGTGAGATACACTAGTACAACTGAAGAGGGAGAGCCAGACATCTCAGATCAACTTCCCCTTTGACCATCACACTGCATTTCAGTAGAAGAAAAGGCTGACCGACTGGCGCCTCCTGTTTCACCTTCCTGTAGGTGGCAGGCTGGGTCTTGGGGAAACTCTCCGGAAGACGCTGTTTTTACTTAAAACAAAAACAAGAAACCTTTTCACGTGGAGTCCTAAAACTGTAAACCAAGACCCTTTTCATACGTCATTCCTAAAGCTATAAATCTAAGATGCTTCCATATGTAATATCTAAAGTATAAGCCTATATAAGGGCAGAACCTTCCTTTGTTAGAGAAGCTGAGCTTGGGACAAACTATGCTCAGGCTCCCGGCCGAATAAACTCTATCCTCCTGTATTCAGTGTTTGGGAGATCTGTTTCCCATGGCTGCTCCTGCTACACAATAAGCACTCTTCCAAACGGGTCTATCTGATATCAGGTTGTGATTTTATTAGTTTACGTTGCAGAATAATGTGATGTCTTTGCTTGGTCTACTTTGCCAAGTTCTCCTTAGGACAATGTGTATTACAGCATGAATGGTAGATGGGGAATTGTTAGGAATAAAGCAATAGGTGATTCTAAAGAGATCTGGTCCCCAGCGATCCCTGTGTGCAAGGTACTGTGCTATTGCCTTTGTTCTCTCACTTACTCTTCACAGCCACACTATGTACCGTTAGTGTGCACAGTAATTCGTTTTGTAGATTTCTGCTTCCTATATCAAACTTGTAACCTTACAAATGTAGGAAGGTTTAATTTATTTATCTTTGGCCCTCAGAAACTTACTCCCAGGTCTGGCAGTTAGAAGATGCGAAATACATGGGCTGGGCGTGGTGGCTCAAGCCTGTAATCCCAGCACTTTGGGAGGCCGAGGCGGGTGGATCACGCGGTCAAGAGATCGAGACCATCCTGGTCAACATGGTGAAACCCCATCTCTACTAAAAATACAAAAAATTAGCTGGGCGCGGTGGTGCGTGCCTGTAATCCCAGCTACTTGGGAGGCTGAGGCAGGAGAATTGCCTGAACCCAGGAGGCAGAGGTTGCGGTTAGCCGAGATTGCGCCATTGCACTCCAGCCTGGGTAACAAGAGTGAAACTCCATCTCAAAAAAAAAAAAAGAAGATGTGAAATACATGCTGAATGAGCAGAAAACTTCTAAAGTTAGCTCTCAAGACTAAAAATTGGGTGTTAATGTCAATGGAGCTTTAGGAACATTGGTTTAAGAAGAACAATGACTAGGTCATACTGTTTTTCACATAAGGTAGAAAGGAAAAATTTCATTTTTTAATTGGAAAAAGAGGGAAAAACAGAGAACCTGTTTTTTAGTTTATGCTGCATTAATTTACAACTCAGAATTTCTGAGTTTCAGTTTGTTGTTAAAACATTTACATATTATGATTATATGTTTGTATTGTTTCAGTAGACAAAAATGTATTAAATGTTTAACTAAAATGTATTAAACACCTATTAGATACTTGTGAATATGTAGATATCAATTGGGGATATGTCTTGTCCTTTCAATTTTACTGTCTTCTGATTTACTCAAAGCAGAATTTTAATTCAGTTACAAGTAGATCCTTAACTACATTATTCTAATGAGGTTAATAAGAATTGAATTTCAGCAGAATACTGAAATGACTAAAAGTGATGTCTGCTACTGACTTTTGCGAGAAAGTAATCCAGCATGATCAGAAACATTCAGTAGGACTAATTGAGAAATTTCTCTAAATTTAATGACAAAACTGCTACTAAATGCCAGCAATCTGGCTTCTTCCAAGACCCACTCTTCTATACCAGTTTTCAAACTTTTTTTTCTATCCAGGGAAAAAAATCACATTTGAAAAAGGGTAAAATTATACTGGTTTTGGTTGAAAAGGAAAATAGAGGGCTGTTTTAGGGTTGAAGCTCAAAAAGTCAGTCAATATCATCAAAATGGCCATACTGCCCAAAGTAATTTATAGATTCAATGCTATTCCATTCAAGCTACCATTGACTTTCTTCACAGAATTGGAAAAAAAAAACCTTAAAATTAATTTGGAACCAATAGAGAGCCCACATAGCCAAGACAATTCTAAGCAAACAACAACAACAACAACAACAACAACAACAAACATAGGTGGAGGCATCAGGCTACCTGATTGCAAATGATACTACAAAGTTACAGTAATCGGAACAGCATGGTACTGATACCAAAACAGAGATATAGACCAGTGGAACAGAGAAGAGTCTTCAGAAGTAGCACGACACATCTACAACCATCTGATCTTTGACAAACCTGACAGAAACAAGCAATGGGGAAAGGATTCCCTGTTTAATAAATGGTGTTGGGAAAACTGGCTAGCCATAAGCAGAAAGCTGAAACTGGATCCCTTCCTTATACCTTATACAAAAATTAACTCTAAATGGATTAACAATTTAAACATAAGACCTAATATAAAAACCCTGGAAGAAAACCTAGGCAATACCATTCAGGACATAGGCATGGGCAAGGACTTTATGACTAAAACACCAAAAGCAATGGCAACAAAAGCCAAAATAAACAATTGGGTTCTAATTAAACTTAAAAGCTCTGTACACCAAAAGAAACTATCATTAGAGTGAACTGGCAACCAACCGAATGGGAAAAATTTTTGCAATCTACCCATCTGACAAAGGGCTAATATCCAGACTCTACAAAGAACTAAACTAGCTTTACAAGAAAAAAACAACCCCATCAAAATGCGGGCAAAGTATATGAACAGACACTTCTCAAAAGAAGGCATTTATGCAGCCAATGATCACATGAAAGAAGCTCATTATCACTGGTCATTAGAGAAATGCAAATCAAAACTACATTGAGATATCATGTCACATCAGTTAGAATGGAGATCATTAAAAAACCAGGAGACAACAGATGCGGGAAAAGATGTGGAGAAATAGGAACACTTTTACACTGTTGGTCAAAGTGTAAACTAGTTCAACCATTGTAGAATACAGTGTGGTGATTCCTCAAGCATCTAGAAATAGAAATTCCATGTGATCCAGCAATCCCATTACTGGGTATATACCCAAAGAATTATGAAGCATTCAATTATAAAGACACATAAACCCGTATATTTATTGCAGCACTGTTTACAATAGCAAAGACCTGGAACCAACCCAAATGCCCATCAATGATAGACTGGATAAAGAAAATGTGGCACTTATACACCATGGAATACTATGCAGCCATAAAAAAGGATGAGTTCATGTCCTTTAAAGGGACATGGATGAAGCTGGAAACCATCATTCTCAGCAAACTGCACAAGAACAGAAAACCAAACACTGCATGTTCTCACTCATAAGTAAGTGTTGAACAATGAGACCACATGGACACAGGGAGGGGAACATCATGGAACATCACACACTGGGGCCTGTCGGGTGTGGGAGAGCTAGGGACGGATAGCAGGGGTGGGGAGGTTGGGGAGGAATAACATTAGGAGAACCACCTAACGTCGATGATGCGGGGATGGATGCAGCATAACACCATGGCATGTGTATACCTGTGTAACAAACCTGCACAATCTGCACATGTATCCCAGAACTTAAAGTATAATAATTAAAAGAATTAAAAAATTAAATATAAGTTATATGACATCTCCTGAATGGCTTCTGTAGAGTCATATTTTGAAAACTCCTGCTTTTGACAAAAGTGGTTCCTTATGAAGAAGAATGAAATAGCAAGTATGTGGAATTCACTGGGACAAATTGATAACATATGCTGCCCTAATGGCTATTCCCCTTAATTTTGGTCTTATAAGATATTCTGGACGTTCTCAGTGGTAGGAGGAAATGAATCCAGTAAAGAAAATAACAGTCTTTTAATTTCTTTTAATGATATAACCAGGAGTGGAGTTGATTATGAGCAAATTAGTAATTTTCAAGAAGAAATAGTTTTTGCAAATTTTCATATTTCATCTACAGATTGCTTTAACCATGAGATGTGCTATTATTTACCCTGTGGCAGTTTTGATTCATCAGTGAGAATTATTTTTGGCATTTAGGTGCATGAAAACCACCTCTACTCCATGCAATCAATAACTCACAATTATTTCTGAAAAAATATAATATTGTAGGTAGTACTGTGTGTGCATGCATGTGTTTTACTATAAATATTAACTTGGTGCAAAAGTAATTGCAGTTTTTGCCATTACTTTAAGTGACAAAAACCACAATCACTTTTGCACCAACCTAATAGTAATCCTGGGTAATAAATCTTGGAATAGGAGAGAGTGGGGTCAGCAGATGAACCAAGGGGCCTGAGATCATTTGTTAGGCCTTAGACTCAGGTTTAAATCACAAACATATATTGCTGAACAAATGAATTTTAATTATATTAATAATGATCAGTATTAATATTATTGTTAATATTAATGATAATTGATAATATTTTTACAAAACTACTGGCTTTGGGCCAGTAGTTTTATAGTTAAGCTTTAAATCTTTATAGTTAAGCTTGTGCTAGTCTTTCTCTTCCATGCTTTCCTGCCATTAAACTTTATGTATGAAGTTGAAGTCAAGGAGAAAAACTTAACCCTTTTATTCTAATACATTATGGAGAGAAGAAATACATCACAGAAAAGAAATCAAGGCTTCAGACATATGTTTTAAGTAATTTGAGAGGAATGTGGCAGGTGACCTTTACCTTTATTCAAATTTCAGACTCTTGGAAGATATGGCATTTTGGGTCTGCTTGCCAATACCTCTTACCCAGATTCAACCTAAGGAGTGTCTTCACCAAATTTTTTGGCTTTGAACCATGGGTAGGCAAGGAGAGAAGATGAGTTCAATATTATGAAGTTTCTCTGGAGTATTGTTAAGTGTGAGAAGGGAGTAAACTTAGATGCCTGCAAGATGTCCTTTAAGGGCTTGTCCTTTAGGTCAAAGAGTGAGGTGACTCCTTTGCAGAGGCTGTAAAATGGTTCGGTAGTGAGCCTTGGTCCAGAGCTGAACTGAACCTGACTCAGGCACAGAACAACCTCAGGCTCTGTACAAGTTTAGGAAGAACACATCGTTGATGAAACCAGCTTCCTACCGGGGCCATGGATACAAACAGAGCAAGGTGAGTTGGAATAGATGTTACTTCATTGTATATATTTTTCATTTTCATTGCCTCTGTCTTCTGGTACTCCAATAATAATTTGTAGTTAGACATTTTGAAATTGTTGTACAGCTCTTGTATTTTTTTCCTTTATATTTCAGTTTGGGAAGTTTCTATTCATCTGTCTTCAAGCTCAATGGTTCTTTTCCGGTGAACCTATCAAGAGCATTCTTCATTTGTTACTATGTTTTTGTTTCTAGTTTTACTTTTGATTCTGTCTTAGCATTTTCATTTCTCCGCCTTTGTAACTCTTCTGTTTTAGCAAGTTGTCTGATTTTTCCATAAGAGTCCTTAGCATTTAATCATACTTATTTTAAATGTCAGATTTGATAGAGCCGATCAATATCTTTGCCATATATGATTATGCTTTGGATTTTTGCTTTGCCTCTTCACATGTTTTTTTTTCTTTGCCTTTAACATGCTCTGTAGTTTTTTGTTGAAAGCCAAGCATGATATATCAACTAATAGAACTGTGGTAAATAGGTATTTAATGTCAGGTTTTATGTTAATCTTGCTAAAATTTGGACTGTTTTAACGGTTGCTGGGATTTTAGGAATTAGAGGTCTCAGCGACTTTTGTTTTCTTAATTTCTCTTGTATTTTTTTTTTTTTGAGATTCTCCTGAAGGCTGAGCCTTCTAGCTCTTTCAGCTGTAATCTACTGGATCTGTGCTATTGTGGTGATACAGTGTAGGGGGAGAAAAGAGGTCTAGAATCTCTGATTAAGACTCATTATTTTAGTGGATTTATGACCTTACAAGTGTTTCACAGCTTGATTCCCCCTCTCCGCCCCCTGCCTGGCTTAGGTGATACAAAGCATTCTAGAGTAGCTATAGTTGGCTAATTTTCTTTCCCCCATGTCAGCTAAAGCTCTGGTAAATTTTTCCCATTGCTGGGTAGATGTTTTTATGATTGATACTCTGGGCACATTTCAAAATGATTATTGTAAGGACGTAGTGGGGTTCCTGGATGCTAAAATTATAAAAATGTGGGGGCTCTTTAAGGATGAGAACACCAGGGGATTCTCATTTTCACACAAGTCTCCACATACCCCTAGCAATTTGTCAAAATTACTGTGTGTTTCCCAGCTTATGGTTCTGATGGCTTCTGATTCTAAGCCGATCTAAGCTGTGATTCACTGTTTCTACCGCTCTTGGGTTGGTGTTTACACTGTGACCTCAGTTCCCTGATGAGTCCAATTTAAGTGGCTGATTTTGTTTGTTCAGCCCTTTACTTGATGTAAGAGGGGAGTCATGACTACCAATATCTTTACATGTTGGAGGTAAAACCAGAATTCAACGCTATTTGTTTTTGCAAAAATTAAAAATCTGTATTCTGCTGAGGTCTTTAGTTTGGTATTACCATTTAATTTTACTCTAAATAACATTTTGTTGTACTAATATTAGGAAAGAATGAAAGTGCAGCTAGGACTGTGTAAATCTAAGGCCTAGTCTCCAAACACCTTTGGTTACAGGTTGCTCGAAAGCAATTATAAAATGCCTGTATAATAAGACATCTAAGATTTACATACACCTTTAGATTAAATTTAAATCTGATATTCTAATATCTTCAAAAAATTATAACAAACTCTGCATTTAACTTATTCATTGATCATGTTGCCATCGATTTTTACTAGTGAACATACCAAATGCCAAACTCATTTATTTTTTCTATTTTGAATTTAAACAGAGGATTGAAAACATAGATTGACCTGAATTTTAAAGTCAACCCATTGCACTATTCAGTAATAATATAATTATTTTTATTTGTCTTAAATTACTATATAAATGCCTATGTATAATCCTATTACTATGCTTGTTAATCCAATTACAAAATTTAAACGAAACATTTGAGTTCATTTTTTCTTATTTTTATTAAGCCACTAATACAATTATACCAATTTTTACATGCTATCTCTGAAAAATCTTATTATGCCTATACATAGTCTAGTTTTATAGAATTTTTAACTGAAGGCATTTGAAGAAGTCGTCTTGGCAAAAATGGTAGAAAAAAATGACATAAATTGAATTTAAAGTGCTTAGTTTGTCATTTGAAATTATACTTTCTAAAACTTTAAAATTCAAGATCTATAATTAGTTAACAGAAATTTCTAAGTACTAAAATATATCATTGTTTTATCTGAGAAAGAATTCAGCTTGATGTATTTTCATTGTATAGCTGATATATCCAAGTTCCTTAGATGCCCAGAGATAATTTGAGGTCTATTGGTCCACACCGAGCTTTCCTGGCCTAGATTGCCTCATGCGGTGGATCAGGTATGACACTGTGTAAGTCGATGTTTTTATGCTTATGATTTATAATGCATTAAAGTTTTCCTACTGTCTTTATGTAAGCTCTTAAAATAGGATTTTCTTTATTACTGTTGAACAAATAGAATATAAACAATGATATTCATTGCAGTATTGTTTATATAGTTCTTGAAAGGGTTTTTTAAATCAAAGTTAAGAAGATTATAGCAGTAAGCATAATGTAAGAAAGGGAATATTTTGTGTGTTATATTCATTTGAATGAAATCTAAAATGAGAGAATTACTATTTTAACAACATTTTAAAATAAGGCATAAAAAGTCTACTACAATATCTATAATTGTAAAAAGTCTAGATATGTAGATATTGTAGTTTCTATATATAGATAGAAACTACAATAAGAGTCAAGATTGATTGAAGAGAAAACCTTCCTAGATTTGTAGCAGCTTCCTGTTTTGATTAAGTCCAAAGCAGGAGGAAATGAACACATATAGTATACATAATCCATCTTCAACCTGCAATAATATGACCACAGCTGTTACACAAAGTAAGGTAAACCAGCACAGGGCTGTACCATTTAGAGTTTAGGGTCTTCAGATTACAGAAGTCTAGTGGGTGAACAGCTTCAGTATCAGTAGAAGAGAACGCAAACAGACAGAATGTTCAAGCAGCCCATCGTCATAATTATGGGAACATCTTTCATACACATGTACACATTCACATGCAAAAGTGTATGTGTGAGGAATTCCATATACTTACAAACACGTGTTCATGTTGTTAACTAATTTGAGGAGTTTATTCAATACATAATTATCCAGTACAACTATGTCCTAATTCATATTCTGCCCTCATAGGACTTATCTTTTAGTCAGAGAAGAGTTAATACACAAGCAAAAATACAATTATTTCAATGCTTTAAGGGAAACAGAAAAGACAACGGATTGGAGAGGTTTTTTTTTTTTTTTCTAATTTCCTATTTTCTCTTTCTTTGAGAAAGGGGAGACATGATGTGGATGGGTGAACGGTAGCATAATGTAGGATTGGTGGCTTGGTATTACTCTCTTTGAATTAACCCATTTTGGGATTCTTTTATCTTTGCATACGAGAAGGGTTTAGGTGATCATGATTTGTGTCAGTTCACAGGATTCTCTGGATGTAGAAAGCGATTGTGCAGATTTGGGCACTCACAGTCTAGGTTTTAGAGACAGATTCTCTGTGGTATGTTTTCGTTCCTTTCTCTCACATAACTTTGTCATTTGTGAAGCAATATGTGGACCTGGGTAGAAAGGGTAGGTTATAACTAGTCATATTTGATCTTAACAAAAGATGTTCCATGGCCGGGCGCGGTGGCTGAAGCCTGTAATCCCAGCACTTTGGGAGGCCGAGGCGGGTGGACCACGAGGTCAAGAGATCGAGACCATCCTGGTCAACATGGTGAAACCCCGTCTCTACTAAAGTTACAAAAAATTAGCTGGGCATGGTGGCGCGCGCCTGTAATCCCAGCTACTCAGGAGGCTGAGGCAGGAGAATTGCCTGAACCCAGGAGGTGGAGGTTGCCGTGAGCCGAGATCAAGCCATTGCACTCCAGCCTGGGTAACAAGAGCGAAACTCCATCTCAGAAAAAAAAAGAAGATGTTCCGCAATACTCTAGAAATAGTATCAATGCCCTGGGGAAAATATACCCTTTGCTAGACAATGATACATTACCATTTGGGTATACACTTTTCCACCCGTAATTGTGGACTCATTGAATGTCCTGGTATCCTAGGTACCAGATATTATCTCAATTAATTTCAATTTCAGATATTTAAGAAACAAAACACATAGTAACACATTTTTATGGTATCCAATGTTTCATTTAAAAATTTTAGATCGTATTAGTGAATTGTCTTGCTTTTTTTTAACTTTTAATTTATTAAAGCACATTTCTTCTTATCAAAAAGGTAATATTTGCCCCATTAGAAATTATAAAAGTATCACTACACCAGGAGACAAAAAAAAATGTGACACATACCTCTACTTTTTAATGTTAATCTTGGTTAAATTTTAGAAAATATTTATATCTCTTTATCTGGCCATCAGTTTGTGATTGGAATGTTATTATTTTGCAATACAATTTTGTAAGGAAAATTTCAGAATGCCCAATTACGTACTCTAGAATTTCCTTAATTTCTTCTTGGCCTTTCCACCCCTTTTACATGCAAATGTCCTAAGGAAAATTATTAGTTGTTATTTAGTGAAATGTTTATCAAAAATTTAATAAATGTAGAAATGGTCAGAAATATTGGAAAAAGTCTCTGCTCCTATAAAATATGCATTATATTGGAGGAAGACATACAATGATTCAATAAATACATGTGTATGAAAATTACTGGAAAATAACAAAATTAATGTTGTGTTACTATCTGGAGTTTGGCATCAAGCAACAATATTAATAAATTATGGTGGCCCATTGGAGAGCTGTGCACTGTTAGCCCTAACTAATTCTCTTTGTTAGTGATGAAACATTTATTGAGTGCTTACAAGATGCCGTCATTTGAAGTCTCATCTCACATTAATCCAGTGAGGTGGGCAAGCAGAGGAGTTGGGCTGCTTGTTATATAATCCCCGCCTAAACACCATGCTTCAGGCTCTCTGGACAGTGCAGTGTTGAGTAATACTGCTCAGAAGTAATGTTTGGATTGGAAGAAAATTGTAAAAATTTTATGAATAGAAATGTAATAGAAACTTTGATAGGAATGCCACTGAAGCTTAAGTAGAATAAAGCAAAATGGGGTGAGTATGATGTGGTCAACAACATTGTTCTAGTCAATAAGATTCAAGAGAAGTCGATGATATTTCTCTTAGAGTGAGGTCAGTGAGCCAAGTAGATTCGGGAATAACGAGCTGCGGAAAACGCTTCAGCATCACCCAACCTCTATTTTCCTTGGTTTAGTGGTGGAGGCAAGTGTGCCTTTCAATTCCATGAGACTATCTTTTTTTTTTTTTAAAGCCTACTGCACCCAGTATTCCCAGGCGGTTTCTCATCCAAGTACTAACCAGGCCCGACCCTGCTTAGCTTCCAAGATCAGATGAGATCGGGCGCATTCAGGGTGGTATGGCCTTAGACGAGACTATCTTTAAGTGTTAACACTTACAGACTTAATCCTTTAAGTCATTCATACTTCCAGACATAGAATAGAATATTTCCTCCTAAAGTCTGTATAGTATATTTCTTAAATTTTATTATCTTTCCGGAAATTCCAGGGTATTTCTCAAAGATCATATAAAACACTGAATATAATACGAATACAGTATGAAGATCTAAGCAGTTCTTAAACAACCTTCAAAATGAATGATGTAGTCATATTTGATATTTATTTTTCTAACAGTAAAACATCTACATCTAGAATTTGAGTACATTTAAAACATCCCAAAGCCTGTAGCTACGTCAGATTTATATCATTACTGGGTAGATTTTGGCAGAAACATTCAAGTTAAGATTCAATAATCATCTAGCTGTATGGCTTCCAATCATTTCCTAACTTAGACATCTATTAAGGAAGTGGATATCAAATTTCTCTATAATCTCTTGTTACTTATGGCAAATAAGACATTGGAGGTACCTAGGAATTACTTAATGCAAGAATGCTGTTAGAAAAAGGTTCAGGAAAAGAGAACTCCACTTCTGAGTATGATCTATTCTATTGTTCTAGTTTTTAGAAAGTTCTTCATACCTTATCACATTTCATTGTAAGTGTAACTTAAGCATAAGTCAGATAAATAACAATAATGTTAAGTTGGTTGAATGACTTAAGTGTTCCCTTTCTTTCAAAATATTAGATTGAATGAAAGCTGAAATATCTTAATGGCTATAAAGGTCAATTGCTTGACTGTAGTTGCTTAAACTTTAAAATATTTGGCATGTTTATGCATGTCCGTATCCAATTAGAAGTGAGATTTGTTGAGACATAATTCAGATGTTAATGAAAGTAAAGTCTCCATTATCAAATAAGTTTGGGAAACGAACATAATCTTGTCAATGTACCCTCCACTCAATGCTTAATAAGGAAAATGAAGTCCTATAGACATGAAGCCTATCTAAATTGTTTAACCCGAGACTTCAAAACACATGTGACCAGAAAACATTGTTAAAAGATGTGCATAGTAATTAGCAATTGGAGAGACATCCATTACAGTCTGAAAAATGCTGTTTTAACTAGCAAAGCTTACTTGATGATTTGGTCTGCTCACTCTAGGTACCAGTATTGTGACTTCAGTTTTCAGTTCTAATGCACTAGTTCAGAAATTAAAACATACTCTTTGAAGATACAGCTTTAATTGGAAATTTCTGCATTAAAGAATAGTGGAGAATGATTAGTTATTTGAAGTAGATAGAGAACAATGTCTAATTTTTGTTTGTTAATATTGTACTGTGCCAAGGTACTAAGGCTGTAATCAAATTAAAAACAAACCTTAGTAAGAAATTAATGAGATCTATATCTATCCACAAGTAGTGAATTATTTTTGCTACATGCAGTCTAGTTTTGTTTTTCTTTCTAGTCTTTAGGGTACTTGACCAGCAATGTGCAAGCAATTGTCTAACACAGACGTTTGCCACCACTTTTGTTTCTTTGATTCATCTAGTTACATGAAAAATCCTTTTTTTTGTTACTGTAATTACATGTATTTAATAAAAGCCTTTATCATGTATTTATTTACTTTTGTGAATTTCCAAACAGTACAGCTCTGATGAGTGGAGAAACACCACAGCTCCTCTCTCACATTGAATTAGATAAAACAACATGGACATGTGTGGAGTGTTTTAAAAAGTGAGAGCTTAATAGGCAAGAAAGAAGGAAAAAGGCAGAAGGAAGAAGCTCCTCATACAGAGACAGAGGGAGGGGCTGCATGCTGCATAAAAGTCAGAAACACAGAAAGAGAAAAATGAGTATCCAGACTCCAACTCTTCTAGCCATCTTTGAAAACCAAACATTAAAGAGAAAAAATAAATACCCACAATGGGATAAAATATTCCTAATGTCTGTATCTGATACAAGTCTTTTAATAGAATATATAAAGAATTCCTACAAATCAACAAGAAAACACAAACTGAATAGAAAAGAAGTGGGCTAGACTATTAAACAAAAACATCATGCAAAAGGATACTACAAGGCTACAGTAGTCAAAACAGCATGGTACTGGTACCAAAACAAAGATATAGACCAATGGAATAGAACAGAGGCTTCAGAAATAATGTCACTCATCTTCAACCATCTGATCTTTGACAAACCTGACAAAAACAAGCAATGGGGGAAAGGATTCCCTGTTTAATAGAGGATGTTGGGAAAACTGGCTAGCCATGTGCAGAAAGCTGAAACTGGATCCCTTCCTTATACTTTATACAAAAATTAACTCCAGATGGATTGAAGATTTAAACATAGGACCTAACACCATAAAAACCCTAGAAGAAAACCTAGGCAATACCTTTCAGAACATAGGCATGGACTAGGGCTTCACGACTAAAACACCAAAAGCAATGGCAACAAACAAGTGGAATATAATTAAACTTACGAGCTTCTGCACAGCAAAAGAGTGAACCAGCAGCCAACAGAGTGGGAAAAAAATTTGTGCTAGCTACCCATCTGACAAAGGGCTAATATCCAGAATCTATAAAGAACTAAAACAAATTTACAAGAAAAAAACAACCCCATCAAAAAGTGGGCAAAGGATATGAAAACACTTTTTGAAAGAAGACATTTATGTGGCCAAGAAACATATGAAAAAAGTTTATCATCGCTGGTCATTAGAAATGCAAATCAAAATCACATTGAGATACTGTCTCACACAAGTTAGAATGGCAATCACTAAAAAATCAGGAGACAACAGATGCTTGAGAGGATCTGAAGAAATAGGAATGCTTTTATGCTGTTGGTGGGAGTGTAGATTATTTTAACCATTGTGGAAGACAGTGTGGCAATTCCTCAAGGATCTAGAACCAGAAATATCATTTGACCCAGCAATCCCATTACTGGGTATATACCTAAAGGATTATAAATAGTTCTGTTATAAACACATATGCACACATATGTTCACTGAGGCACCCTTCACAATAGCAAAGACCTGGAACCAACCCAAATGCCCATCAGTGATAGACTAGATAAAGAAAATGTGGCACATATACACCATGGAATACTAGGAAGCCATAAAAAAGGATGAGTTCATGTCCTTTGTAGGGACATGGATGAATCTGGAAACCATCATTCTCAGCAAACTGACACAAGAACAGAAAATGGAACACCCCATGTTCTCATTCACAGGTGGGTGTTGAACAATGAGAACACATGGACACAGGGAGGGGAACATCATGCACTGGGGCCTGTTTCGGGGTGGGAAGCTAGGGAAGGGTAGCAGGGAGTGAGAAGATTGGGGAAGGATAACATTAGGAGAAATACCTAATGTAGATGACAGGGGGATGGATGCAGCAAACCACTCTGGCACACGTATACCTATGTAACAGACCTGCACATTCTGCACATGTACCCTGGAACTCAAAGTGTAATAAAAAAGGATATACATGTGCCTATTCAACATATTAAATGCCACTTAATTTTATTAGTCATCAGGGAAATGTTAAGCATTGTGACAGGCCTGCACATTCAGCATAATGGCTAAAATAGTGGAGACAAATTTCAAGTGTTGGAGAGGACATTGGAGCAACTGAAAAGCTCACACACTGCAGATAGGAGTAAAATTCGGTGTATCTATTTTGGAAATATGTTTGGCATTATTTGCTAAAGCTGTTCGTATGTATTCACTATTACCATGGACAGATACACAACAGAAATGTGTCCTTATGTTGACTATCTTTCATGTGTTAGAATGTTTATAACAGCAATACTCTCTATTATGTTATAATGGAATTCAACAAGTACCCATTTAAAATAGCATAAATAAATAGATTGTGGTATATACCACCAGTAAATACTGTACTGAGATGGAAATAAGTGATTTGTAACTATTAACAGTCATGTGAATCTCAGAAATAAAATATGGAATTACAAAGCACAACAGTGTAATGAAGCATAGGTGAGTTTTTGTGGTGGTCTTGGGATTTCTTGAGCTCTTGAATGAGTTTAAAATAATTTGCATTGCTAACCAAGATCAGTGAGCTCTGCAGAGGCAAAAGAGAACTTTATTTTCTACAAAAGCAATCTGCAAATTAGGAAGCTGCAGCCCCGGGTGCAAAACAAAAGTGCCCTCTGAGAGCAAAAGGAACATCCGCCTTAATTAAACAAGGACCCTTGTCACTCAGGTTCTCAATCAGGTTCTTTCTGCAAATGAAAGATTCAAACTTGTTCAGTTCTGATCGATCAAAATAGTCAAGCCCTGCTTGGGTGATTTCTAAGCTCAAAACCAGAGGTCTCCATCAGAGGTTTATTTTCAATGCCTGGTGGTGGGTGGGGGTTCCTACTGCAGTTTATCTGGATTCTGCTTATAGAAACTGTTCTAGTGCAAGGGTGTACAACAGCATGTTTGTCAAGAGCTGCTTTCCCCAAGAACCCAGGATGTGACTGCCGTTTCTCACCCTGCTTCCGCTTTCAGATTTAGAGCATTTCTTACTTTTATTTTATTTTATTTTATTTTTTATTGCATTTTAGGTTTTGGGGTACATGTGCAGAACATGCAAGATAGTTGTATAGGTACACACGTGGCAGTGTGTTTTGCTGCCTTCTTCCCCTTCTCCCACATTTGGCATTCTTCCCCAGGCTTTCCCTCCCCCGTCCCCCCCCACTGTCCCTCCCCTATTCCCCCCAGTAGACCCCAGTGTGTAGTGCTCCCCTCCCTGTGTCCATGTGTTCTCATTGTTCATCACCCGCCTATGAGTGAGAACATGCAGTATTTCATTTTCTGTCCTTGTGTCAGTTTGCTGAGAATGATGTTCTCCAGATTCATCCATGTCCCTACAAAGGACACGAACTCATCAGTTTTGATTGCTGCATAATATTCCATG
>CM052665.1:1474970-1491895 GCA_028533165.1 Leontopithecus rosalia
TTGTTTATTTCTTTATTTTTGCTCTCCATTTGGTTGGTAAATCTTTCTCCAACCCTTTGTTTTGAGTCTTTGTGTATCTTTGGATATAAAATGGGTCTGGATGTATTATACCGTTAGGTTTTGGCTGTATCTCTTAATTGGGGAATTTAGTCGATTTAAATTTAGGGTTACTGCCATTTGATGTTAACTGGCTATTTTAGCCTTTCTAAAAATGTACTAAAAAACTAAAGAACATCAATATAAAAAAAAGAATTTACATCAACGAATGGATAAAAAAGTGTCTTTTTCTTTAACTTATCCATTTAACAAATCTATTCAGATGTCAATAAAGATTCCAACTTAAACTTTTTTGACATTGTTTATAGTCTCCAGCTGTTTGTCGTATTTGAAGATCTCTCTACCCTCTAGAAGGGAGAATTCTGCTCTGTGTTCTGGTATCCTGAATGAAATATATTAACACTATTCTTCTCGTCTTTCACAACACATTCCCACCTGTTTCATTTTTATTATAAAATATCTCAAATTTGCAGGCTAACAAGTTATCATTACACCTCTATCTCTCTACATCCTAATCTCAGGATCACTTATTTGCATTCATTGAGAGCTGTGGCATGTGGCTCACCACCTCAATCCCCGCCTGACCTAATGGAATGCCAACAACACAGTTGCTATGTCTAACCCTCAGCCAAACATGTAGCAACTCCATAGTGCATATATATTCCATGGTGTGTATGTACCATATTTTCTTGATCCAGCTCACTGTTGATGGGCATTTACATTGATTTAATGTATTTTCTATTGTGAATAGTGCTGCAGTGAACATTTGCTTATATACGTCTTTTTGGTAGAATGATTTATTTTCCTTAGGCTATACACTCAATAATGGAATTGCTGGGTGGAGACACAGTTCCCTTTTGAGTTCTTTGAGAAATCTCCAGACTGCTTTCCACAGTGGCTAAACTATTTTACTTTCCTACCATCAGTGTATAAGTCTTCAGTTTCCTCTGCTGCCTTGCCAGTACCTATTATTATTTTTTGATTTTTTAAATAATAGCCATTCTGACTGGTGTGAGATGGTATCACGTTGTGGTTTTGGTTTACATTTCCCTAATGATTAGCAATATTGAATAATTATAAAATATATTTGTTGGCTGAATGTATATCTTCTTTGGAAAAGTGTCTACTCATGTCCTTTGCCCATTTTTCCATGGGGTTTTGGCTTTTTGCCTGTTAATTTGTTTAAGTTCCTTATAGATGCTGAATATCAGACCTTTGTCAGATGCATAGTTTGCAAACATGTTTTCCTATTCTGTAGGTTGTCTGTTTACTATGTTGATTATTTATTTTGCTGTGCAGAAAAGCCTTTAGTTTAATTGGGTCCCACTTGTCAACGTTTGCCTTTGGTGCAATTGCTTTTGGGTTTTTTGTCATGAAATCTTTGCCAGGGCCAATGTCCAGAATGAAATTTGCAAGTTTTTCTCCAAGGTTTTTTTTTTTTAATTGTTCTGGGTTTTTACACTTAAGTATTTTATCCATCTTGAGTTGATGTTTATATATGGTTAAGGGTAGGGGTTTAGTTTCAATTTTCTGCATATGGCTAACCAGTTATCCCAGCACTATTTATAAAATAGGCATTCATTTCCCCATTGTTTGTTATTATTGGCTTCATGGAAGATTGGATGGTTGAAGGTGTGGAGCTTTATTTCTGGTTTCTGTAACCTCTTCCATTGGTCTATGTTTCTGCTTTTGTACCAGTACCATGCTGTTTTAGTTGCTGTAGCATTACAATGTATTTAGAAGTCAGATAGTGTGCTGCCTTCAGCTTTGCTCTTTTTGCTCAGGATCTTTGATTATTCAGATTCTTTTTTGGTTCCAAAGAATTTTATAATTTTATTTTTCTAATTCTTCAAAAAATGACAGTTGTAGTTTAATAGGAATAGCATTAAATTTGTATATTGCTTTCGGCAGTATGGCCATTTTGACAACACTCATACTACCTGTGCCTTAGTGTGGAACGTTTTTCCATTTTTTTGTGTCATCTCTAACTTCTTTCAGCAGTGTTTTGTAATTCTCATTGTAGAGATTTTCACTTCTCTGGTTAGTTATATTCCTAGGTATTTTATTCTTTTTTTGTGGCTACTGTGAATGAGATTGCATTCTTGATTTGGCTTTCAGCTTGGATTTTATTGGTGTATAGAAATACTACCGATTTTCGTACATTGATTTTGTCTCCTGAATCTTTGCTGAAGTTGGTCATCAGATCTGTAAGCTGTTGGGAAGAAACCATGGGGTTGGCTAGTTATAGAATCATATAGCCTGTGAAGCTAGGGAGTTTGATTTTCTCTCTTCATTTTAGATACCTTTTATTTTGTGGAATAGTATGCAGTCATAAGAAAGAACAAGATCACATCCCTTGCAGCAACAAAGATGAAGCTGAAGCTCAATATCCTAAGCACACTAAAATAGGATGTTTTCTATTACAAGTGGATGCATGTTCTCTATTGTAAGTGGAATATAAACATCGAGTGCACATAGACACACAGAAGAGAACAGACACCACGGCCTACACGACAGAGGGGGCTGAGAGGAGGGTGAGGATTGAAAAATATCTAGTAGGTATTACGCTGTTTACATGGGTGACAAAATTATCTGCCCATCAAACCTCCATTTAACAAACCTGCATATGTATACATTGAACCTAAAATAAAAGTTAGAAAGTAAAAACAGAAAATGTAGTAACTGCATTTCTGACTGGGCAGATATTTTCTCATATAACCACATCTATTTATTCAATTATTCTGTGAAATCTTTTCCCTTTATTTCTTTAAAAATTTTTCTCCCACATCCTTTAGTTCTTATCCCAAACTCTTTCAATGACCACTTTCAATGACATCATTCCCAATCTCCGTCCCTAGCTTTTACATTCCTTAATTCATTTACTACTATTCTGTTTAAGTAACATTTTAAGTTTGCTTGGATTTTTCCTACAGTTAAAAGCCTTCTGCTGCTTCCCAATGCTTGAAAAGTGAGACCTAATATAATCATTCAACAGCTTTTGTAATTGTATTATTTTGTGACTGTGTGATCATCTCGTACCTCTGATCTCCTACAAATAGAAACCTGGCACTGTAGTTTTATTAATTTTTTTCTGAGCTGTTTTCCAGTGGTTTTTTGCACTTTAATAACACTGTTTTGGTGCATAAAATAAAACTCAACCTTCATTAAACTACAACTGTAAATATTTATTTCTGATGTATGAATTTGTGGATTGCCTCGGTATCTCTAACCAAGGCTATTCCTTTTTAAATCTGGGTCTGCTCTGCCTCTCTCCATCTTCTTTCAACCAACGAGCTAGCCAGAGTATATTCTTCTCATGGGAAGGGTAGAAGATTACGAAAGTGATAAAAAATAGCTGTTTCCCCTTTTGCCATAAGCATTATTGTTTTGTCCTGTATTTTGTTGGTTAAATCAAGTTGCATGGTCATGCCCATAGCCACAGATTGGAGAAACACCTGCTGTCAAAGGTGAGCCCGGAGCATGTGCATCATGGAGGGATGGAGAATCCGGCCAATGTTCAATCTAACCCAAATTCCCTGCACTTTTACACCTCAGTTCCTTTGCATTTGTTGTTTTGTTTGCCCTAATAATGTTTCATGGCTACCTTTGAAATCTGATTAACTCCCTAATTATCATTCAATATGCAGTCAAATAATATCTGTGAAATGATCCTTTTCAAGTAGGCAGACTAGGTTTCTCCTTTTTCTGTGCTAGCATGGATAGAATTTTATAGATTCTTTATTGACGTATGTTTTATTAAATAATTTTGAATGTAGAAAATCTCTTATTATCCATGTACCTGACTCATTCACAGAGAAAACAGGAGACCCTTTAGGTTAGGAACTGGATAGTCCTTTGTCGGACCTATGGGATGTATCCATTAAAAACTGCTGGAAGACTAGAAAAATTTCACTCCATCTGTTCGGATGGTTGGATTTCTGGTCAGATCTGTGAGGTATCAAAATCATTGTGGATACACAGGTAACAGGAAAAATAAAAAGAAACTATTTAATGTTCTTTCTGCTATAAGACCCAAATCAATCATAGCTTTCTGTATGACTTTTAAGGAAAGAAAATGTCAAATATACAGAGATAGAGAATATACAGAGATGGGTAGTACATTGGCATCAGGGGTGGTGAGGAAATGGAGAGAGGTAGTTCAAAAGATACAAGATGACAGATATAAGGAATGAAAAAGCCCAGTGTTCTAATATCCAACATGAAGACTAAAGGGGACAAGATTTTATTTTATTGAGAATCGTTTTTGTGAAATATGTAAATTTTAGGTGTTGGTGTTAATCACACACAAAATAGTAACTGTGAGATGATAATTATTTCATTTGCTTCACTATAGGAAGCATTTTACTCTGCATATTCTATAACATTCTGTGGTAAACTTCACATATACCCAGTAAAATTCATTTTTTAAAAACGTGTATATTAGTGGCTATAAGTTTGTCTTCAACTTGATAAATCAATCTCTAAGAAGAGGGCACTTTGTACAGATGCAAAAAGAGAGGTTTTGTAATTATGGAAACTGTCCAGGCACAGATAGGCTACTTGACAGAAATACATGTTAAAATACAAAGAGAGAGATAATTGCTGAAGCTGACCTTGAAACTACATCCTGAAATTCATTACTTAATAAGACAATTCCAACTCGTCTTACGTATGTCTAAACTTTATTAAGGCTAAGATGGCCAGAAAACATCACATGCATTTGACATTCAAAATAAAATGCAAAACAACCAAACAAACTCAGAGAGAAGCTGCAAAACATTAGGATATTAGACATTTTATTTTGCCTTTGTTAAAATAGAGAACTGGAATTATGGTTTCCTTTGGGAAGACGATTTAATCTATGATACCGGAGATAAGACATGAAAGTGAGATGCGGTGCAATTGCATTTATCAGTGAGATAATCAACCTGGCCTGTAACTAAGGTGAATAGCAAGTTAGATCCACGGAAAAAAACACCTTTAAATTACTACGCCATGTACTTATATGCAGTGGGTTGTATTTTATTATTTTAAGACATAATTTAGTCATGCCTCAAAAACTCCACACTCACACAAAAGTGTTTTTTTTAAAAAAATACCCAAACTTCCAGAGATCCTCATTAGCAGTACTGGCATTAAGGAGTATGTGAAAATTTTAAGGTTATTCATTATTTTTACATCATTTTATTCTATGGAATTTTCTATGAAGGTAACAAAAATTTATTTTTATTTTCAAGTTTTAGGTAATAAAACAACATTTGCATTAGATAAGCAGTTTTATTTGAATACTGAATCTATGCCTACAACTAAATAGGTTACAGTCAGGTTGTAAATCTATTAGTAAGTTAAATCAATAAAAACCATGAAATCACAGGATTTATGGTTCTAACTAATTTATAATGGTGCCCAGGTGACTTGTTGCTATAGTAAGGTGTTATATCTACTTCATTATAGGATGAATAGATTACAATTAGTTTTTGATTTCAGCAAACTTTCATGCATTATTGTCTTTTGTTATAAATGAGACTTATTTGATCTTCCTCTTTTCCCCAAACCTATATATTATATCCTTAATCTTCAATCCCTAGGCAAATTTTAGAATATAATAAACTACATGGGAAGCAAATGTTTTTTCACTAATAAAATGCTAAAAATTTGTAACTCATCAAAACTACCAAAAAAAGAATCCCTTATTTTCTAAGACAAGGAAAGCAATGATACAAATTGAAAGCATCTCTTTAAACTTAATTCTAGGTTAGACATGTGCTATAATAGTTACTTTTATAATCATCTTTATGACTCCAGAGGCAGAATTCTCTAATTCAATGAGAACTAACAGAACAGTGTAAGATGTTGCATAGTTAAATGTAAATGTGAAGCAAAAGAGGCACACTGTCTTAGTATTGGACTACTCTAACAAAACACCATAAGCTGACTGCCTTATAAACAACAGAAATGTATTTCTCACAGTCTGGAGGCCATGAGGTCCAAGGTCAAGGATCCAGCAGACTTTGTGTCTGGTGAGAGCCTGCTTCTTGGTTCATCACTGTCTGTGTCTTTCCTCATGCGGTAGAAGGGCCAAGGCAGTTCTCTGGGGCCTCATTTACCTGGGCACTAATACCATTCACGAAGTCTCCCCTCTTTCCACCTAATCGGCTGTCAAAGGCACTGCCTCTTAATATCATCACACTGGGGATTAGGTTTCAAAACATAAACCTTGGAGGGACACAAATATATCAACCATGGAATATGGGTGAATAAGGCTGTCACAGGGATAAATATTCCTGAAGTTTCAGCAAACCTCACAGAAAATTACTTTCCTACAAAATAAAATACATTGCTTTAAATAAACCATGCAGTTTTATACATATTACTTCAAATTTATAATGACTGAATAACTTGAAAGGGAAAAATGTCCTTGTAATAGAAAAAGAAAGTTGGCTATTACTTCTTGACACATATGATTTCTGTAATGATCTACTCTGGATAGATCATTTTCACTCAGCCTTCCTACAACTATTCTTGCTATGCAGACCTAGTTTCAGTTAGCCAAGATTTTGCAAAGCATATCTTTGTCGAATCATGTGTAGTTCATTTGCGCATATTGTATACATCTGATTAATTCATCAAAATCTAAAAAAGGTTTTGTGGTTATTGTTACTTTCAAATTAATGATATTAGTTTCCTTTCTCCTTTTAATAGTTCATAAATATTTATATTTATTTTTAAAATGTTTGCAACTGCTTTTTAAAAAATGTGTGTGTATATATATATGTTAGATATATATATATAAGATATAAGACATATATATGATATATATAAGATATAAGATATATATGATATATATAAGATATAAGATATATATATATGATATATAAGTAAGATATAAGATATATATTTTATATATATATATATATCTTAATCTTGGTATTGATCAACATTCAAAAGTGAATTAATAGAATTTCCTAAGACATAATGAAATATAATTTCTCAGCTGGTATGGTGGCTCACACTGTAATCCCAGCATTTTGGGAGGCTGAGGCGGGTGGATCACCTGAGATTAGGAGTTAGAGACCAGACTAGTCAACAAGGTGAAACCCTGTCTCTAAGAAAAATACAGAAATTAGTTGGCTGTGGTGGTGCACACTTGTAATCTTGGCTACTAGGGAGGCTGAGGCAGGAGAATAGCTTGAACACGGGAGGCGGAGGTTGCAATGAGTGGAGGTCGTCGCGCCGTTGCACTCCAGCCTGAGCACTAAGCCCGGAACTCTGCCTCAAAAAAAAAAAAAAAGAAATATAATTTCCCAAGGAAGATACACATATATTCCTGGGGAAACCAGTAATACTTTCATAATAATTTAGAAGCCCATCATTGCAGGAATTCTTAAATTTTACAGAGCTAAACATTGATACTATGAGCTGATTTTGAGGTACAGACTCCAGCAAATCGAATAGGACGGTATTTGGTTAATTCAGGAGGTCATCTGATATGGTCCAATGCTTCTAAACAGGCCTGCATTCAAAGAACACAGGTAATTATCTGTACAGCTTTTTTTAATCCTAGGATTTCTGCCAACACCTCAGTTAGGATCATGATGTCACTCAGTGTAATAAGATATGCAGTTTCCTAGAATTACTTACTCCACTTACTTTACTCTCTGCCTGCATTGTAGCCGTCGTGAGGCCAAAACATGAGTTGGTATAAGACTTAATCCAGACCCATGATGAGGGCTGGATAAATACTTAACTGCCCGGTTATCCCAGAGTCTTCATTTTATAGGGTTCGGCCACAGGACTCAATGACTTTCCTTCAGCATTTTCTCCCCTCCCAACTTGGAAGACTGAGAGAGAGAGGGATCTGGGATGGGTGGCTATATGGTCTTGTTGATCATCGATGCTTCATGTTCTGTCTGTAAAAAGGTGTAGATGCATTTTTCATGAGCTCAGCGGATGGAGATGACACCACAGAGCATAGCATAGTCCTGTGACAATAACTGTTATAATGATCATAAGCATTTGCCTGTTTAATATTTGAAAAAGTAGTCTAATTTTTCTGCTGATATTTAGTATGCAGGCTAATTTGTGTTTCATGTATTTATTCTTATAAAGGAAAATAAATAAAACAGATTATGTAATGACTGTTACAACTTCCGATACTGTGTTGAGTCAGGCCCTATTTCACTGTGCCTACAAATAAATGTATCATTACAAGCCAATACAACCTCTCATGGTGCTATGATTTGCAAATGGTTTCTCACCACCAAAACTCATGTAGAAATTTAATTGCCAGTCTAAAAGGGTGTTGGGAGGTGAGGCCTTTAAGAGGTGATTAGGTTAGTAAGATTAATTGACGTCTTTTTCATGAGACTGGGTTAGTAATCTTGAGACTTTTTGTGAGAGCAGGTTGTTTCTAAGTGAGTCGGCCTCCTTTGCCCCTACCTCTTTTACAGGCACTCATTTGCTGCTCTTGCACGTGCTCCCACCCATGTAATGCCATCCGCTTATGACACAGCATGTGGCCCCTCCCAAAGGCGACTGCACAATCTTGAACTTGCTGGTCTCCGGAACTGTGAGCTAGATAAAATTCTGTTCTTTATAAACTACCTAGTCTCAAGTATACTGTTATAGCAACAGAAATGGACTAGAATACACACTGATGCTTTGAAACCAAGTAAGTAGAAAAGTGCAATCATAATATGTTCTTGGAATAAGAAAACTGGCCAATTTGAACAGACCAAAAATTATTACACAGGGTTTGAGTTGGCAGCTTAAACTTTTTGTTAAAAGCAATAGTTACAATTGTTGTTTAGTAATAATACTAAATTAGAAAAGAAGTTAAGTCACATAACTCTATGGATTGGCACCAAATTTGGACTTTAATTTTTTGTGGGGTGACTATTTAAAATCATCAGGAAGTATAATAACATAGGACTTTCATACATAAATTCACTGTGGATTGAAAGATGTGTCTAAAGCTTATCTCCTTTGCTGAAATATTAAAACTTAATAATTAATGTAACTTTTATATTTTTACAGTTATATAAGCTTTGAAATTATGTAATATTTTCTTCTTTTATAGTACTTGTGGCAGACATCATTGGTTAGATGATCTAAGAGTGAGCTCTTCCCAATATCTTAATTGCTAATCTTGAAATATTAAAAAAAGATAATAGATTAAGCATATTTCCACCAGAGTTGCACCTAAAATTGGCCACAGCAGACTAGATGAATTAAGAAGTCTGCTTGAGAGGTTTATGAATATTTTTCTCTCATTCCTAAGAAGAACATTTCTGCCCTGTGTGCTTCTGGCCACTGTTGACTGCTGTTTCTGAACGTCTTCATTCGTCCGTTGCTAAAAGCTGAAGTCTACTTGTAACCATGAAATGAAAACTTTGGAAAAAAAGACAGAGAAAAACCTGGGTTCCTGGTGATATTTTTAATAGCTGAATGAATGCTCAGAAAAGCCTATCTCTGAATTTCTTTTCAAGTGAGAAAAAATACTTCTCCTCCCACCTTATTTAAATCTCTGTTACTTTTATCCACAAACATTGGTATCGCATACACTGTTCCCTGCAACAAAGTTAAAACTCTCTGTAAGCTAAAACAGACTCATGATATTCACAAATTTCTAAGAAATCTAAATAGTTTGATTTCTAGGGATTTCAGTTTTATACATATGGATAAAATTCAAATTCAAATTTTCATACATATGGATATATATAGTGTGTAATATATAGGTAAGTCATTATACAGATAATAGCAAGTTAATATCAAAATAACAATATAAATTATATTAATTGAAAATACTATTTCTTTTTCTTACTAGCTTGATATAATAAAACAGATATATACTTTTCTTCTAGAGAAATTGATCAACATGAGTATAAGCACTACTTTTTAGCTGCCCGTGGCATATTACATAATTGCATTGGTCATATTAAAATACTGAGTCAATCTACAAATACTTGATTTAGAGCTTATTGATCTAGTGCTTCTTCAACTGTCATTATTTTCTTTGCCTGAAGTGATGTACAAATTGCATCTTTTAAAAAAGAGTAATATTGTTTACAATACAGAAAACAGCCTCCTTTATTTCTGCCACTTGTCTGGATTAGGCTGGCTTTATAGTAAAGCAAAGGACAAATTGGAAAAATGTAGGTTCTTAGTCTGAGCTCCCAAAACACTTTCACTTAAAAAATTTAAAAGGATTTTGTATTTGTTTAGGACATTCATTGTTTTCTAAAGGCTTTTGCATGTATTACCACATTGAGTCTGAGAAGAATTTCATGTTGTTTGTTTGAAATATTAACTTTATTTTTCAGGTAAGGAAATTAGAATTCAGAGATGCCAAGAAACTGCTGAAGCTCATCTAATTAATAAATGGCATACCTAGACAATTTAGAACTTTTGACTCCTGGGCTCTTTTGATCATTTTCAAAGCAAAAATGTTTTCATGAATAAATTATCCATAGCATGTTCAAGATTTTCTTTTTGTCTTTGACTCTCAGCATTTTTACTGTTGCTTATTGGTTTGGGGGTCACCTAATGTTTACCCTGTTTGAAGTTTTCAAGCTTCTTAGATGTGAACATAACGGTTTTTCACTAAATTGGGAATTTCTCAGCCATTTTTTTTTAGATTATCTTTTCTACTTCCCTCCTTCTGCTGGTGCCATTCTGAGTTTGTTGCTGTGATTAATTGTGTCCCACATTCCTCTGAGGCTCTCACTCCTTCCTTGGCTTGCCAAATCTCCATTATTCTATCTTTAAATTTGCTTATTTTTTCTTCTGTCAACTCAAATTTGCTGAATAGCCTCTCCAGTACATTTTTAATTTTCATCGTTATAACTTTTTAACTCCGTAATTTTCATGTTAGTCTTCTATAAATTCTCAACTCTACTGATAGGCTTGACTGGATACAACATTTTGCTCATATGTTTCTTTTCTTCATTAAACCTGGTTTTCTTTAGTGCTGTGAACATGTTTATACTGGCTACTTTAAAGGCTTTTCCTCACAAATTTGACATCTGGTCTTTCTCACAGGCAGTTTTGTTGGCCACATTTGTTTTTTTCAGTATACGGATCTTATTTTTACATGTCTTAGAATGTTTTGCTGGGAACTGGACATTTTAGATAATACATTACAGCAGCTCTGGGTACTGGCATTCCCCTCCTCCCCTGCGGCTATCATTATTTCCTTATCTATTTGTTTAGTGACTGAATGGATTATCTTAGTGGAATTCATCCTCACTTCTCCACCTCCCATTCCAGCATTCAGCTTCTGCCTTTGTTTCTCAGGGAAATGCACCCAGGAACGACAGTGGCATTGGTAGGACTGAATTTTTCTCCGAGCATACCAAGCCCTCAAACTCCACTAATTGCCGGCCAATTGCTACGGTGCTTTTGACAATGTTGTTGGGCAGGAATTGCTCTGCACTCTAATTCATTTAATTCTGGCTCCTTTGGAGAAAGAGTTTCTGGAGTCGGTGTTGGATTTTTGGTCTGACTCAAGGAAGGCTCGTCCCAGATGTCATTACCTGGCTCCCACCTACAACTTGCCTACCTGCTATTTAGCCTGTATCTTGAATCTCCTCACAATTGCTTTTTACCACAACTCCACAACCGTCTGTTTTTGTTGTTTGTTGTTTTTAGAGACAGGGTCTCACGCTTGCCCAGGCTGGAGTGCAAAAGTGTAATTATGGAAACCGGTTTGCAATCTTGGGTTCAAGCCATCCTCCAGTGTTAGCTTCTGGAAGTGGTGGGATTACAGGTGTGAGCCACCAGGCTTGGCTTCCACTGTTTCTGAGGAGCTTGAACTTCTCCGTTCTCTGTTGCAAATACAGTCACTTGTTTTTTTTATTTTTAAAAAAAATTTTAAATTTTCCTGGGAGGAGATTAAGAGCAGTCTGTTTTATGGTCTGTTTCTCCCTACAGGGCCTCTTTGAGCTGGCGCCGTGGCTCACACCTGTAACTCCAGCACTTTGGGATGCCGAGGTTGGTGGATTGCTTGAGCTCAAAAGTTCGAGACCAACCTGGGTAACACGGTCAAACCCCATCTCTACTGAAATGCAAAAGAAATTAGCCGGGCATGGCGTCATGCACTTGTCGTTCTAGCTACTCAGGAGGCTGAGACAGGAGAATTGTTTGAACCCTGGAGGCAGAGGTTGCAGTGAGCCAAGATCGCACCACTTAGCACTCTGGCCTGGGTGACAGAGCGAGACTCCATCTCTACAGAAAAACAAACAAAATCTCTGAGCTACAGCTCTGGAGCTAGGGAACAATGGCAAGCTTCTCTCTGAGTGACACAGCTGCTCTAGGAGCTTAGCAATGGTACTGGAAAGAGCAGGAACCCAGGTCCCCTTGTCTTGTCTCTCTGGCATGAAACAGCCATGCCATGAACCCAGCCAACACAGGTGATATGGCCCCAGGATTTTCACCATGTACACACAAATAAATGAGACCCTCTGCTCTACACAAGTGTCCCACGTCACAATCCCACTTGCCTAGGATTTAGTCACAGCAACAGATAACTGGGGGCAGGATAAGGAATCCTGGCATCCTGCTCCTTCCGGTAAGAAAGCCCCACCTGGGCACTGGGAATAGAGGAAACCTGTATTCTTGGTTGCAACAGTCTGAAGTGGGGTCTTTACCTCACTGGGTTGGGAGGGGTAGGAGAATGAATACTCTTGGTTCAAATACCACAAACCCCTGTGTTTCTTTAAAAGTTTTGTGGGTGTTATGAAACAGGTGTTGCTTCATTTGCTGACTGCCCCTGAGACCATCTTCCGTTGTTTTAAGTAGTTGTAATTTTTTGTTGCTATTGTTACTTACATCACTCTCACTAGGGAGCAGGTCACCGGGCAGAGCTCCTCACACTATTTTTTTTAAACAAGCAAATAAATCAGTTTAATTCAACCAATAGAATATGACTTCAGATTAGATAAATATTTAAGCAGAATACAAAAAACACTCATCATAGAGAAAAAAATTTGCAAACAAAATGGCATTAAATGTAACATCCCTAAAGTAGACCAAAATTTAACATTAAAGAGGGGAAAAGATGTTATTTGCAACACATGTAATCACAAAGACATATTTTGAGAACGTACAGATAAGTTCATGTAAACAAGAGAAAGAGAAAACTCATGAGAAGTTAAGCTAAAACACCAAAGCAAACACCATAAGTTAACATATACAAGACACAAAGTGAGATATTCCAATGATTTAGTCAGTATGATAAAGAAATGTGCTTAACCTTATCAGTACCCAGGAAAACAAGAATGAAACAATAATAAAATTCATTATACATCTATAAGAATGGCTAGGAATTAAAGAACCAGGAGATGGTACATAAGGGGAACTTATAAAATTCTCATATATTGATAGTAGATATATAAATTGTTATAATGATTGCAGAAAGTAGGAAATACTGATTAATTTGAAGATGTGTATGTCCTATGACTAGGGAATTCATTCCTCAATGAATTACTAGTATGTTAGTAAAAAATACTCTGACACACATTAAAATAGTTAGGAAGACATTATTCAAGACTATTGTGATAGGGGAAAGAGATTGGGCTCCTGATACAGGAGAGCCATTTGAGGATTTATGGTCAAAGATTAGGGTGGGATGCTCAGCGGACAGAAAGTTACTAAGGATAGGCAGATTCTTCGTACACTGACCTAACAGGTTTCTTGCAAAAGGCAAGCAAAGGACTTAAACCTAAGAGGTGATCAGATATTGAGCGTGGGAGGATTCTCAAACTGGCTTAGCCAAACACTGGCTAATACTGGGCTAAGGAGGCTGAAGGCAAGATGGGGCCAGGGTGGAAGCCTAATTGAGAGGAGGCCTCAGAAGAGCCTAAAATTAGGTTAAGGAGAGAGTCTGTCAATACTCAACAGAAACATAGGTGTATGTATTCTAGGAGAGATAGTGTGAATGGTGAATGTTCATAGGATTGTTATTCATAACGGACAAAATTTCAAAATAGTCTAAATGTTGATCAGCAGTAGCATGAATAAATACATTGTGGTATATTTACATAATAAAATACTTTAAATTTTGAAATGCATGACATATAATTATACAAAATAATACAAGTGAATTCAAAAGCATCATGTTTAATGTGAACAAATGATGAAAGGTAAAACGTATATATATGTGTGATTCCAATTCTATAACCCTAAAAATTAAGCAAAGTAATACTATAATATGTAGGAACATAAACTTGGGTAGTGAAAAGAGAAACAACAAATTGATGACATAATATTCAGAAAAGTAGTTATTTTTAGAGGTAGGGGGAGGTTTACGACAGAAGCAAACTTCTTAGGGTCCACTGGCTTTCTGTCAAGATTCCATCCTTGCTCTAGGTAGTAGTTATGTATGTGTTTCCTATGGAATAAGTCAAAGGCTGAATAGTTTTCTTAATATACTTTTCTGCATGAGATAACATTTTACAATAAAAAGAATTGACATATCTATTCAAATAATTTTTTTATCAGCCAGTTTCTTTTTTCTATTTCGAGTTTTATTCACTTTATTATTATTTTTATTGTACTTTCAGTTCTGGGGTACATGTGCAGCTCTTGCAGGATTGTTGCATAGGTACACACATGCCATGGTGGTTTGCGATCTTCATCCCCCTGTCACCTACGTCAGGCATTTCTCCCAGTGTTATCCCTCCCCAGCTTCTCTGCCCCCAGCTGTCCCTCCTCAGCCTCCCACCCTGTAACATACCCCAGTGTGTGATGTTCCTCTACCTGCGTCCATATGTTCTCATTGTTCAACACCCACCTATGAGTGAGAACATGTGGTGTTTAGATTTCTGTTCTTGTGTCAGTTTGCTGAGAATGATGGTTTCCAGCTTCATCCACGTCTCTACAAAGGACAGGAACTCACTGTTTTTTATGACTGCATAGTATTCCATGGTGTATAAGTGCCACATTTTCTTTATCCAGTCTCAGCAAACTGACACAAGAACAGAAAATGAAATACCACATATTCTTGCTCATAGGCGGGTGATGAAAAATGAGAACACATGGACACAGGGAGGGGAGCACTACACACTGGGGTCAACTGGGGGGAATAGGGGAGGGACAGCGGGGGGGGGAGTGGGGGAGGGATAGCCTGGGGAGAATGCCAAATGTGGGAGAAGGGGAAGAAGGCAGCAAAGCACACTGCCACGTGTGTACCTATACAACTATCTTGCATGTTCTGCACATGTACCCCAAAACCTAAAATGCAATAAAAAATATTAAAAGCTGTTTCCATATGCTAGACATTGCTATCTTAGTAACTTTAAAATGAATAGCACTAGTCATATGCTGTGGGTCATAGTACCCCCCCATCTTAAAGGACACGTTATGTAAGTTTCCTAAAGTCATACATCTAGAAAATGAGGAGCCTACACTCCCTGCACTGCACAGCCTGTGATCTATGACAAAGATATTTCTACGATCCTGGGGTAACTTCCTTGCTCATAACTTTGGAACTCAAACAAATCTTTTCATGAGTCAACTTTCCATTTGTATCTGGTAGTGAAACAAACAAGGGAGAAGAGCTTTTATCATTTCGGCAACTGTGGCCTAACTCCTCCTATATAATTTCTGAATAAGGTGGTAAATATTTCAGACTAAGTACTCATGAAAGCTGACATGGAAATCATGGCTATTTCTTGAATTGTGTCAGTGCTGGCAAAAGTGAATTTTTGGATTTTCTTTATTATTTTCTTTTTGGATTTTATTTAATATTCTTTATTAATAGAGAAAATATTCTGCCTACCTATAATAATAAAATATAACCCTTTCTCAGTATTTTCCCATCTTAAACCTTAGTCTCAACCACTATCATTTTTTTGCCTGTATTTATATTGTAATAGCCTCTTCTTCTCCCTACTTCCTCCCAGTTCCTTCTTAGACTATGTGCAACACCATTGCTAAACTAATCCTTTCAAGAAAGGTGATGTCATTCCTGCTCAAAACTCTGCTGTGAGTATGCATGTCACTTAGGGTAAAATTGGCCCCCTCCTCTCTATCCTGCTCCTCTCCTGATATCCTCCTCCTGGTTGTCTCCTTACTGTGTCTTCATCCATGCCAAGCCTGATCACACTGTGGGAAATTTGCTCTTTGCCCTTTCAGCTGCCTGGGATGTGCTTCTCCCCAGTAGCCAGATATCTCAACTCTCTCCTTTCCTTCAAGTTTTAAAGTATCACTTCAGGGATGCCTTCCCTGGCTATCTCTACCTGAAATAATATATCCACATGAGTATAGTTGTTTTCTCTCTCTCTGTTTCACTTTTTGTTCGTAGAAAACATCAACGTCTGATACAGCATATATTTCTTATTTACCTTGCCTCCAGTCAACTGAAGAATGATGAGGTTCATAAATTTGGAAAAGAGCTTTATTTCTCCTAAAGGGTAGCAGCCTGCAGGGTGGCCATCAGAAGAGAAGTGGGAAACAGGCACTTGTAGGGTGGGAAGAATAATATAGGAATTTATGCTGAACAGAGAAGCTGAATATATATATATATATATATATATATATATATATATATATATACACATAAAATAAGCTGTAAGAGAAACCTGACAAAAACAAGCAATGGGGAAAGGACTCCCTGTTTAATAAATGGTGTTGGGAAAACTGGCTAGCCATGTGCAGAAAGCAGGAACTGGACACCTTACACTAAAATTAACTCCAGATGGATTAAAGACTTAAACATAAGACCTGGCACCATAAAAACCCTAGAAGAAAATCTAGGCAAAACCATTCAGGACATAGGAGTAGGCAAGGACTTCATGACCAAAACACCAAAAGCATTGGCAACAAAAGCCAAAATAGACAAATGGGACCTAATCAAACTCCACAGCTTC
>CM052665.1:1492395-1515454 GCA_028533165.1 Leontopithecus rosalia
ATCGATGATAGACTGGACTGGGAAAATGTGGCACATATACACCATGGAATATTATGCAGCAATCAAAAATGATGAGTTCGTGTCCTTTGTAGGGACATGGATGAATCTGGAGAACATCATTCTCAGCATATTGACACAAGAACAGAAAAGGAAACACCATATATACTCACTCATAGGCGGGTGATGAACAATGAGAACACATGTACACAGGGAAGGGAGCACTACACACTGGGGTCTACTGGGGGGAATAGCGGAGGGACAGCATGAGGGTGGGGAGCTGGGGAGGGATAGCATGGGGAGAAATGCCAAATGTGGGTGAAGGGGAGGAAGGCAGCAAAACACACTGCCACGTGTGTACCTATGCAACTATTTTGCATGTTCTGCACATGTACCCCAAAACCTAAAATGCAATAAAAAATAAAATAAAAAATAAAAAATAAATATTTAGGAGAGGAGAAGCATCCCACCAGCTGACTCTGTTCTCTCAACCTGTAGAGCCCCTGTTTATTCTGTTCACTGCTGCATTCAGTTCATGGTCTGGGACCTGGTAGGTGATTAATATTTGGTGAGGCCTTGAAGTGACCACTCATTATGGTTGTGGCAAATATTTTCAGACATTGATTTAAATTATTAAATTTGAAATTTTTCAAAACAGTGTTTTGTTTTTGTTTTTTTAAACAACACTCTTTCTTCACACTGAATGATGAGCAAATATTAGCTCAGTGAAAAAATAAATGTTGGAGTCACATGCAGTGGCAAATGTGAAAGAGAATATATTTCAGATTGTGGCAGGAAATTTGTCATCAGGCTGCCTTAAAAAGCCATTGCAATAACATAAGCATTTTTACATTAAAATATCACTTTCTATGACCACATGTGACTTTCTGTAAAGTGACTATATATTGAGCACAAAAGGGGGAAAAACTCAAAACAGCAGAATAAGTAGAGAGAAAAAAGGGTAGAGATTTAGAATTAATGGAAATATTAAAATGAAAGAAAAAAATAATGGAGCTTGGGACCAAGTACCAAATGGATAGGTATTGGCATAAAGGGAGTATGAAAATCGTTCTTTGTGAAGGAATTAAAAAAAAACCTGTTTATATTTCTTATATTTAAAAATATAATGTAAAGTATAGCTGATTACATTTTTATTAACATAATTCTTGGCTTTACATAAAACTAAAAGTTTATTTTTAAGAAAAAAATAACAATTTTGATTATTCGATGGACGAAATAATAAAAGCATTATTGTTTTAGGCAAAGATCAAATGTTATGAATAGCATGCTTTATTTTAGCAATATTCATACCTCAATGTGTAAAACTGAAACATTTATTCACTTACCATTGAATGTTGTATAAGTTACAGACATTCTATAGGGCATATAGAATTTTTCTCTGTGTAGCTTTTTAATTATATACATTCATAAGATTATTAAAATTATAATTTTACATAGCAATTTTGAGCAAAACTAAATTCAATTTCAGATGTTTCCACAAATGTTTTAAATTGTCAAAAACAAGTGTTCCTCCTTTATATAATGTTTTTATTTAACATATTATTAAACAAAACATTGAATTCACTTTTATGCTGAAATCTAAGAATCTTCTCTAAGGATCCAGGCTTTTTATGAAGGATCTTTTGTGAGCTAAGCCCTATGTTAGGGACTGGGAGTATAGATTAAAATGACATAGAGTTCTGAATTTCCACAAGCTCGATTATTATCAAAAAGGAAAAAGAAAGTAGACCTATAATTTGCAGTATAGTTTTGTATGCACAAAACTGTGGTAAAACTCTTATAAGATTAGGGGAACATAGAGATGAACTGCATAAGTAAGATGAGGAGATCTTTGAGTGAAAGTCATGTCTATGTTAGTGAGCTTTTTTCTATTACTCATTGTCAAGGTGAGAGGGAGCGTTCTTGACAAAGAATTGCTCAAAATCACTGAGTAAATAAAAGGACGAATGTCAAGTTTGATGCAAGTACAGGGTTGCTTGGAAAGCTTTGGTGAGAAGAGGCCCTGAAGACACATGTCAGCAAACTTTGACAGGGCCTGAGTGCCACAGGACAGGGGTTCAGACAAACTGCGAATGAGAAGGCTGAATGGTGAGCTGTCTGAGAAGCCAATTAAAGCAAGAAACCAAAAATGTACAAGAAGATAACGCTTTTCTCTTATGATGGTATAATCAAGAGGCTGAAATCAGAGAAAGCGTGGACTGTCTGTTGCATTTTGCCCTATAAAACAGTGCACAGGTCAGATCAGATGTGAGCGTCATCTCACTGTTGAGGGAGTCACAAACAAAAGCTCTTGCAGTTTTATGGACCTTAAAGTAGTGGAGAGGATGAGGGAGAAGGACTAAACATGGACATGTCCTGCGCATTGAGTCAGAGTCTCCCCAGCCTCCCCTACCCAGCCTGCCATGTCTCCAGGGAGGCTTAGGCAGAGGTACCCGAGAAGGACCTCAGCCCAGGGGGACTCAGATGAAAAGACCTAGGAATGGAGGTACCCTGCTGGGAATAGACATGCAGAGACACAAAGAGCATGACTGGCCAGGGGGAGCCAGAGTCACTGCCAGCTGCTCCCTTCAGAGACTGCAGTGCTCCGTGCACCGTGTCTGCTGTGGGGACAGCCGCCTCCCAGGTGAATGATTTATCATCATTTCAGACTGGGCCTGGAAAATTACCTGAAGTTTTTTCACTAGAAGCTGGGCTCCTCACCATGTCAAGGGCAGTGGAGACATCATGAGGTAGACAGTGGGCAAGTCTGAGTAATTTTGAAACGTGGGAGTGGCGGGATGCAAGTCTCAGGCTAACAATCCTGAGGACAACGTGAGAGTGGACAGTTGGGGGCTGTCATTGACAAGAAAAATGGCTGAGAGACAGTCTCAATTGTCAAGTAAGCAATTTTAAACCTCCTGAACACCCTTTGTTCACTTAATAGCTTTCCAGGATAATTCTGAAATCACTAAGTCTAGACCTGAGGATTCTAAGCCAGCCACTTTTCGATTCCTCTTTATTAAGGAAAAGGATGCTTAGAATTAAGGTATTGCCTTTGCTTCTTTGCCTGCGTCTGTACTTTTTGGAACTCTTGTTTTCCATTAATGGTTGAGAGGCGGGAATTGGGTCCACTATTCTCATTTAAAGGATTCCCATTTGATCTCTTTCTTGGCCTTTCCAGAGCTTCTTTCAATATCTGACGTGGAAGTATATGATAAGTGGAGCTTTTATATAATATTATAAATATTAAACAATAAAAAATTTTATATTTGCATTTATATGTAATTATATATTAAAATGACATATTACAGTTTTATATACAAAATATATAATTTGATGTAAATTTATGCTAGATACCTTTTCTCACAGTTGAGGCACTTTATTTACAGTTTTTGTTTCTTAGTGCAATTGCTGTCAATACACGTTTGGATTTGTCAATATTTTGCAATATCTATGGAGCTTACCACATGTTCATTCTTTTAATAAATGTAGTGGATTATGTAGATAACACTTTCTAATGGTGATTAATCTTAAATTTCAAGATCAAATCATACTTCTAGGTAGGGTCTTCTTTTAGAGAATACCTGAGGTGAATTTGAGGACATTTATTTGGGAATATTGAATCCATGTACATAAATTAATTTGACCAATAATTATTCGTTGCACAGCTGGCTTTCTACATACTTCCTGCAGTTAAAATGATCAAAATATTTTGGATCAATGCTCACTTCAGCGGCGCATATACTAAAAATGGAATGATACAGAGAAGATTAGCATGGCCCCTGTGCAAGTACGACATGCAATTTTTGAAGTGTTCCATTAAAAAAATAAAAGTATTTTGATCAGTGTATTATATTTATTTTAAAACGCAGCAATGTTGTAAGTGCTACAAACTAATTTATTATGAATCAGTGTGTTTATGAGTTGATAGATTTACATGTGCATTTATATTTAAAGAAATATCAGTGAATATTAATGGTCTAAAACCATATAATATGCTTTTAGGGTTGCTATGGTAACATTTTCTTGGAAATTCTAATAGATGTGTGGAAACCTGCCATGGTTACTTATCAGCTATTGCAGAAATAGCACTGCATCTTATTTTTAAAAACAATCTGCATATTTATTAACTTTATTGTAAATTTTCATAAATTTTAACAATATGAAGTATTTTTAATTAGTATCAATTGAAAGGAATTATAGCTATTATAATCATATTTTGAAATAATTAAGAAAATATAAATCTAAACATTAATTAATAAATCCTTCTAAAGATTTAGTTGAAAAGGCTTGTATAGAGTGTCCAAAACCCAGACCACTGAAAACACCAACTACTGACAAGAATGTGCAGCAACAGGAACTCCTACTCATTGCTAATGGAATACAAAACAGTACAGCCACTTCACAAGACAATTTGGTAATGTCTTATGAATCTAAACATACTCCTAGCATATGATTCTGCAATCCTGTCCTGGCTGTTTACCCAAAGTAGTTGAAAATATATGTCCATACAAAAATGTGAATATTTATACAGCTTTATTTAAAAGTATCAAAACGTAGAAGCACCTAACATGTTCTTCAGTAGGTGAATGGATAAACTGTGACATATTTGTGTCATCCAATGACAAGGGAATACTATTCAATGTTAAAAAAAATGAACTATCAAAGCATGAAAAGACATGAGAGAAACTTAAATGCCTATTACTAGATGAAAGAAGCCAATCTGGAAAGGTTTCATACACTATGATCCCAGCTATATGAAATCCTGGAAAGGGCAAAGCTATGGAGTCAGTAAAAAGCTTGGTGGTTGTCAGAGTTTAGTGGGGACTGAAGAGTAATAGGCAGCGCACACATGATTTTTAGGAAAGTGAAACTACTCTGTATGATAACTACAATTTCTGGTACATGTCCTTATACTTTGATTCAAACACATAAAATATACAACATTAAGAATTAAACTTAGTGTAAACGATAGACTTTGGGTGATTATAATGTGTCAATGTAGGCTCATCAGTTGTAACAATTATATTACCCTAGTGGGAAATGTTTAAAAAAGATCTGGGAAAAATAGTACAGACAAATTTGTTTTTGAGGAAAAGTCAAACATCATTTATTGAAAGCAGAAGCTTTCACATATGACATAAGATTTTATCAAAAGGAAGAAAAGTGTCAAAGTTTGACATTTTCCAGTGGTGTTTCTTACAGAAATGAGGTATTGATTAAAAGCCCAATGTTCTTCTCCTCATATAAATAGGTATCTTAAATTTTGGTACAGGACATTTACCAGAATCTTTTTTTAAATTGTACTTCAGGTTCTGGGGTACATGTGCAGATCATGGAGGATTGTTGCATGGGTACACACATGGCAATGTGGTTTGCTGCCTCCATTCCCTGTCACCTGTATCTGGTATTTCTCCCCAGGTTATCCCTCTGTGATCTCCCCACACCCTTGCTCTCCCTGCCTCGGCCCCCTGCAACAGACCCCAGTGTGTGATGCTCCTCTCCCTGTGTCCATGTATTCTCATTGCTAACACCCGCCTATGAATGAGAACATGTGGTATTTGATTTTCTGTTCTCGTGTCAGTTTGCTGAGAATGCTGGTTTCCAGATTCATCCATGTCCCTACAAAGGACAGGAACTCATTGTTTTTTATGGCTACATAGTATTCCATGGTGTATATGTGCCATATTTTCTTTGTCCAGTCTATTGTTGATGGACATTTGGGTTGGTTCCAGGACTTTGCTAATGTAAAAAGTGCCTCTATGAACATACATATGCATGTATTTTATAATAGCATGATTTATAACCCTTTGGATATATACCCAGTAATGGGATTGCTGGTTCAAATGGAATTTCTATTTCTAGGTCCTTGAGGAAGAGCCACACTGTCTTCCACAATGGTTGAACTAGTTTACACTCCCACCAACAGTGTAAAAGTGTTCCTGTTTGTCCACATCCTCTCCAGATTCTGTTGTCTCCAGATTTTTTAATGACCATCATTCTAGTTGGCATGAGGTGGTATCTCAATGTGGTTTTGATTTTTATTTCTCTAATAATCAGTGATGATGAAAATTTTTTCATATGTTTGTTGGCCTCATATATGTCTTCTTTTGAAAAGTGTCTGTTCATATCCTTCGCCCACTTTTGGATGGGTTTGTTTGTTTTTTTTTCCTGTAAATCTGTTTTAGTTCATTGTAGATTCTGGATATTAGACTTTTTTTAATGGGTAGATTGCAAAAATTGTTTCCCATTCTGTTGGTTGCCAGTTCACTCTAATGATTGCTTCTTTGGCTGTACAAAAGCTTTGTAGTTTAATTAGATCCCATTTGTCTATTTTGGCTTTTGTTGCCAATGCTTTTGGTGTTTTGGTCATGACGTCCTTGCCTACTCCTATGTCCTGAATGGTTTTGCCTAGATTTTCTTCTAGGGTTTTTATGGTGCCTGGTCTTATGTTTAAGTCTTTAATCCATCTGGAGTCAATTTTAGTGTAAGGTGTCAGGAAGGGGTCCAGTTTCTGCTTTCTGCACACGGCTAGCCAGTTTTCCCAATGCCATTTATTAAACAGGAGAGATCCTTTCCCCATTGCTTGTTTTTGTCAGGTTTGTCAGAGATCAGATGGTTGTAGATGTGTGGCGTTGCCTCCAAGGACTCTGTTCTGTTCCATTGGTCTATATCTCTGTTTTGGTACCAGTACCATGCTGTTTTGATTACTGTAGTGTGGTGTTATAGTTTGAAGTCAGGTAGCGTGATGCCTCCTGCTTTGTTCTTTTTGCTTAGGATTGTCTTGGCTACACAGGCTCCCTTTTGGTTCCATATGATGTTTAAGGTGGTTTTTTCCAGTTCTGTGAAGAAAGTCATTGGCAGCTTGATGGGGATAGCATTGAATCTATAAATTACTTTGGGCATTATGGCCATTTTCATGATTTTGATTCTTCCTAAACATGACCATGGAATGTTTCTCCACTTGTTTGTGTCCACTCTTATTTCCTTGAGCAGTTGTTTGTAGTTCTTTTTGAAGAAGTCCTTTACATCCTGTGTTAGTTGTATTCCTAGGTATTTTATTCTCTTTATAGCAATTTTGAGTGGGAGTTTGCTCATTATTTCGCTCTCTGTTAGTCTGTTGTTGATGTATAGAAATGCTTGTGAGTTCTGTACATTGATTTCATATCCTGAGACTTTGCTGAAGTTGCTCATCAGTTTAAGGAGATTTTGGGCTGAGATGATAGTGTCTTCTAAATATACAGTTATGTCATCTGCAAATGGAGACAATTTGAATTCCTCCTGTCCTAACTGAATACCTTTTTTTTCTTGCCTAATAGCTCTGGCTAGAACTTCCAATACTATATTGAATAGGAGTGGTGAGAGAGGGCATCCTTGTCTAGTGCCAGATTTCAAAGGGAATGCTTCCAGTTTTTGCCCATTCTGTATGATATTGGCTGTAGGTTTGTTGTAAATAGCTTTTGTTGTTTTGAGATATGTTCCTTTGATACCTAGTTTATTGAGAGTTTTTAGCATAAAGCACTCTTGAATTTTGTCAACAGCATTCTCTGCATCTATTGAGATAATCACGTGGTTTTTGTCTTTCGTTCTGTTTATGTGGTGGATTACATTTTACAGACTTGTGTATGTTGAACCAACCTTGAAGCATCCCTGGAATGAAGCCTACTTGATCATGATGGATCATGATGGCTTTTTGATGTGCTATTGCAATCGGTTTGCCAGTATTTTATTGAAGATTTTTGATCTATGTTCATTATGGATATGGCCTGAAGTTTTCTTTTTTTGAAGAAACCTGTCTCTGCCAGGATTTGTTATCAGAATGATGTTGGTATCATAAAATTATTTGGGAAGGATTCACTCTTTTTGTATTCTTTGGAATAGTTTCAGAAAGAATGGTACCAGTTTCTCTTTGTATGTCTAGTAGAATTCAGCTGTGACCCCATCTGGACCTGGACTTTTTTTGGTTCAGAGGCTATTAATTGTTGCCTCAACTTCATCCTTTGTTATTGGTCTGTTCAAGGTTTCGACTTCTTCCTGGTTTAGGCTTAGGAAGGTCCAAGTGTCCAGTAATTTATCCATTTTTTCCAGGTTTACTGGTTTACGTGCATAGAGTTGTCTGCAGTAATCTCTGATTGTAGTTTGTATTTCTGTGGAGTCAGTAGTGATGATCCCTTTACCATTTTTTATTGCATCTGTTTGATTCTTCTCTCTTTTCTTTTTTATTAATCTGGCTAGTGGTCTGTCTAATACGTTGTTCTTTTCAAAAAACCAGCTCCTGGATTTATTGATTTTTTTTGAAGGATGTTTTGGTCTCTATCTCCTTCAATTCTGCTCTGATCTTAGTTATTTCTGGCCTTCTGCTAGCTTTTGATTTTTTTTTTTGATCTTGCTTATCAAGCTCTTTCAATTTTGACGATAGGGTGTTGATTTTAGATCTTTCTTTGCTTCTCATTTGGGCATTTATTGCTGTAAACTTCTCTGTAGGTACTGCTTTAAATGTGTCCCAGAGATTCTGGTATATTGTGTCTTCATTCTGTTTGTTTTCAAAGAACATCTTTATTTCTGCCTTCATTTTATTGTTTTTCCAGTTGACATTCAGGAGTGGGTTGTTCAGTTTCCATGACGTTGTGTGGTTTTGAGTTAGTTTCTTAATTCTAAGTTCTAATTTGATTGTACTGTGGTCTGAGAGACTGTTTCTTATGATTTCCATTCTTTTGCATTTGCTGAGGAGTGATTTACTTCCAATTATGTGGTTACTTTTAGAGTAGGTGCCATGTGGTGCTGAGAAGAATGTATATTCTGTGGATTTGGGGTGGAGAGTTCTGTAGATGTCTATTAGGTCTACTTGGTCCAGATCTGAGCTCAAGTCCTGGATATCCTTGTTAATTTTCTGTCTGGTTGACCTGTCTAATATTGACAGTGGAGTGTTAAATTCTCCCACTATTATTGTGCGGGAGTCTAAGTCTCTTTGTAGGTCATTAAGAAGTTGCTTTATGTACCTGGGTGCTCCTGTATTGGGTGTGTATATATTTGGGATCCTTAGCTCTTCTTGAGGCATTGATACTTTAACCGTTATGTAATGCCCTTCTTTGTCTCTTTTGATCTTTTTTGGTTTAAAGTCTATTTTATCAGAGACTAGGATTGTAACTCCTGCTTTTTTTTCTCTCCATTTGCTTGATAGATCATCTTCCATTCCTTTATTTTGAGCCTATGTGTGTCCTTGCACATGAGATGGGTTTCCTGAATGCAGCACACCAATGGGTTTTTACTTTTTATCCAATTTACCAGTCTGTGTCTCTTGAAAGGGGCATTTAATCCACTTACATCTGAGGTTAGTATTGTTATGTGTGAATTTGATCCTGACATTTTGATGCTAGATGGATGTTTTGCCCATTAGTTGACACATTTTCTTCATTTGTCAATGGTTTTTACCATTTGCTATGTTTTCTGAGTGGCTGGTCCTGCCTGTACCTTTCCTTGTTTATTGCTTCTTTCAGGAACTCTCGTAAGGCAGGCCTGGTGGTGATGAAATCTCTCAGCAATTGCTTGTTCATATAGGATTTTATTTCTCCTTCGCTTGTGAAACCTAGTTTGGCTGGATATGAAATTCTAGGTTAAAAGTTCTTTTCTTTTAGGATGTTGAATATTGGCCCCCACTCTCTTCTGGCTTGTGGGATTTCTGCTGAGAGATCCTCTGTGAGTCTGATGGGCTTCCCTTTTGGATAAACCAGCCTTTCTCTCTTGCTGCCCTTAGCATTTTTTCCTTCATTTCAATCCTGTTGAATCTGATGATTACATGCCTTGGGGTTGCTCTTCCTGAGGAATATCTTTGTGGTGTTCTCTGTATTTCCTGGGCTTGATTGTTGGCCTGCTTTGAATATTGGGGAAGTTCTCCTCGATAATATCCTGAAGCATGTTTTCCAGCTTGGATTCATTCTCTCTGTCACATTCAGGTACATCTATCAAATATAGATTAGGTCTTTTCACTTAATCCCATTTTCTTGGAAGCTTGGTTCCTTTCTTTTCACTCTTTTTTCTCTATTCTTGCCTTCTCATTTTATTTCATTGAGTTAATCTTCAATCTCTGATATCCTTTCTTCTGCCTGGTCGATTCAGCTATTGAAACTTCTGTATGCTTCATGAAGTTCTCGTACTGTGTTTTTATGCTCCACCAAGTCATTTATATTCTTCTTTATGCTGTTTATTCTAGTTACCATCTCGTCTAATCTTTTTTCTAGGTTCTTAGTTTCTTTGCATTGGCTTAGCACATGTTCTTTTAGCTCTGAGAAATTTATTACTACCCACCTTCTGAAGCCTGTTTCTGTCAGTTTATCAGATTCATTCTCTGTTTATCTTTGATCCCTTGCTGGTGATGAGTCATGATCCCTTGGAGGAGGAGAGGCATTCTGGTTTTTGGTGTTTTCATCCTTTTTGCACTGGTTTCTTCCCATCTTATTGGCTTTATCTACCTGTGGTCTTTGTAGTTGGTGACTTTCAGATGTGGTCTCTGAGTGTACATCCTTTTTGCTGATGTTGAAGCTATTTCTTTCTGCTTTTTAGTTTTCCTTCTAATGGTCAGGCACCTCTGCTGGAGGACTGCTGGAAGTCCACTCCAGACACTGCTCACCTGGGGATCACCCAAGGGGACTGCAGAACAGCAAGTGTTGCCACTGGTTTCTTCCACTGTTATCCTTGTTCCAGAAGGGTACCCGCCAGATGTCAGCCTGAGGTCCTACTTTATGAGGTGTCTCTTTGGGTATATGGAGTTGGGGAGTTGCTTGAGTAGATAGTCTGTCCCTTATAGGAGCTCAAGTGCTGAGCTGGGAGGTCTGTTGTTCCATGCAGATCTGCTGGGCAGGTATCTTTAAGTCTGCTGCAGCTGAACTCATAACCACCCCTTTTCCCATGTCCTCTGTCTGAGGAAGGTTGACTTTACTTATGAGTTCCTGTTGTGCTGCTGCCTTTTATCATAAATGCCCTGCCCTGCATGGAGTAGCCTAATCACAATCTGCCAGCAGAGGCATTGCTGAGCTGTTGCAGGCCCTACACAGCTGCTGTGTGAACTGCCTCGGTGGTGGACTGCCTCAGTAGTGGAGGATGTCCTTCCCCCCACTGAACTGGACTGTCCTGAGTCCAAGTACAGAAAAAGTTTTGACAAATATTATTGAGAAAGAGAAGTAAAGAAAAAGTACACTACATTTCAATGAAATTACTAAAACAAAAAAACAAATAGTACTTAAAATTTAGAAGTTTTCTCATTTGTACAAATTTTGAATTAAATAATACAAAAATACTTTTATGAGAAAATATACAATCCATCCTTTTTAGAAGTGAATAATAGTTATAAACTAATAATTTGGAAAACAATATATAATAAAAGCATATTCTAAAAAATAAGGCTTATAAACATATAAATGTTTAGATTACTTTCAAATAAAGATATTTCACTGTGGGCTGGGTGCGGTGGCTCACACCTATAATCCCAGCACTTTGGGAGGCCGAGGTGGGTGGATCACGAGGTCAAAAGATTGAGACCATCCTGGTCAACATGGTGAAACCCCGTCTCTACTAAAAATACAAAAGTTGGCTGGTCATGGTGGCACCTGCCTGTAATTTCAGCTACTCAGGAGGCTGAGGCAGGAGAATTGCCTGAACCCAGGAGGCGGAGATTGCGGTGAGCCAAGGTCATGCCATTGCATTCCAGCCTGGGTAACAAGAGCGAAACTCCGTCTCAAAATAAAAAAAAAGATATTTCACTGTGTAAAACTATTTCAAAACATGGAAAAATTGAAACATTTATCAACTATTTTCCTTTTTGAAAAATGGATCTTGCTGCTTTTGGTTTTATTCTTACTTTTAAGTTCAGGTGAAGCTCCGTTACATAGGTAAACTTATGTCATGGGGTCTGTGGTACAAATGATTTTACTATTCAGGTATTTAACTTACTACCCACCATTTATTTTTCCTGATCCTCTCCCTCCTCCCATCCTCCACCTTCCAATAGGCCCCATTGTATGTTGCTCTCCTTTATGTGGCCCTGTGCTCTCATCATTTAACTCTCACTTATAAGTGAGAACATGCTGTGTTTTGTTTTCTGTTTCTGCATTAGTTTGTGAAGGACAGTGGCTTCCAGCTCTCTCCATGTCCTGGAAAAGGATGTGATTTTATTCTTTTTTTTTTATGGCTACCTAGTATTCCATAATGTATATATACCCCATTTTCCTTATCTGGTCTATCACTATGGGTGTTTAGGTTGATTCTATGGCTTGTTATTGTGAATAGTGCTGCACTGAACATATGCCTGCATATGTGTTTACAATAGAAAAGTTTACATTCTTTTGGGTATAAGCTAGGATATAGACTGGGGTAAGTACAAGCTAGAATAACTCAAATCAAAGCACTAAAAATATAACAAAAGATAAATGTACAAATTATGTACATAGATTCAGTTTCCCAAATAAAATGTCCTCAAATTCACCTCAGATATTCTCTAAAAGAGGACCCTATCTAGAGGTATGATTTGATCTGGAAATGTAAGATTAATCAACATTAAAAAGTGTTTTCTATATAATCCACTACATTTATTAAAAGAGTGAATATGTTGTACATTCGATAGATATTCCAAAGTATTAACAAATCCAAACATGCATTGATAGCAAGGGCTTTAAGAAACCAGAACTGTGAATGAAGCACCTCAATTGTGAGATAATGTATTTAGCAGAAATTTACATCAAATTATATATTTAATAGTCAAATATTAGAATCATTCCAGTTAAAGTAAGGGATAAGAAAAAAGTCATAATGTTTACCAATATTAAAGATGATACAGCAGCTCCTAATACATATATTTAGAAAAAGAAAAGAGATGTGAAGTACCAACATTGGAGAGACTTAACATTCTCATTTTGTTCATACGCTGTGTTTCTCTTCATTCATAGAAAACTCAATAAGATTAACTAACAATGTGACAAGATAGTTCAGCAGAGTGGCCAGAAACAAGAGCAAAATAAGAAAATCAATAGTAACCCTATACAAAAATATTATCCAGTTAGAAAATATAATAGAATTCCAAAACAATTGAAGAAAAATTATAAAATGCCTACTCATATGTCTAATAAGAATTGGGAATTTTTTTTAAAACACTACTAAAGTAGTAAAAGCAGTCGTAGATGAATAGAATCAGAAGCCATGTTTTAAAGACTTGAATATATCTAACATTCATAGATAAGAATGTAATTCTACAAGTCAGGGCCAGATATAGTTTAGAGAAAAGAAAATGCAAGGGTAGGAAGATGGGGAAGTAGGGCTTGGTTTTCCCAGCTTTTAAAATGTTTTAAAATAATTGTAAGAAAATAATATAATATCAGAACTAATAGAAAAATCAAGTAGTGCAACTTATGAAAAATCATAAACAAACACTAGCAGATTAACATTTAATATATAATGAGTGACTTCCAGATTAAGAGATATGATGAAGTGTTTGATAAGTAAAATCAGGGCAATTGATAACCCATTAAGAGAACAATTAAAATTATCTCTTAACTGAAACAAATATTAAAACCTAGATTTAAAGGAATTCAAGTACTTGAGGAAAAGGTTAGAATATATTTATGATATTTGTATTTTCTTCTGTAATTTGAAAGAATGAAGAATAGGTTCTGATCTCTATGATGGGAAAGCTCTTACATGAGACAAAAATACTTGTTTAAAAGTTGAAAAATTGAAGAGGCTGTATAACTTAGAGAATGCTTCATTTGGGGTAATAGATAAGTGATGACTTTAGACAAGAGATATAATCTGAATTAAGCTGTAATTTGGATTTTGAATAGAAATTGTTCTATAATAATTTAAGTAAAAAAATGAATGCATGAAATGGTATGTATATCACATTTCATAAATTATCCAGAATAGCTGGAGTTCAAAATGTCCAGTAAAAGTTTATTTATTAGAATTTTAGGAGTGGAGGAAATTTCATTCAATCCCCCTCCGATTTCTCTACTAGTCATTTCAAAATTATATATTTTTAATTAATATTAATACCACCCAGTAATGTAAGTCATTCATTCTAAAATGGATCCATTTATTTTGACTGTAGATTTAGATAGTAGTGCATAAAAATGAAAACAAATAAAAACAAAAGCAATCAGATGGTTTTACGTAGCTTTGGTAATCATCTCCAGAATATTCCATTTATCTTAATTTTTAGAATGGATTAGTTTCTCTTCAGCCATTGCCAGAAAGCAATTGCCACTGTCTTGGCTATGAAGAGCTCTGATTTACCCTGAATTCAGACATGGCAGATTTAAGAAAAATAACCATATTTAACTTTATTTCATCTGTTCTTGCTTTTTGCTGGTCATTTCAATCCTACTCACTTTTAGCTTTTGGTATGGAGGTGACAAAATATTATTTCAACCCTGTTAAATTTGACAGAGGATTGAAAACCTCAAAACCCCGAAATTAGTATCTTCAGTGATTTTTTTTCCTGTTGAGATTAGTATATGTGTGTTACATTGACTGAGTCAATACTTGATATGATAAATCTTAAATGATTTAGAAATAAGCATAATTAGGAAAAAAATTAGCCATGTCAAGATTTGACTGTTTATATTTTAATATCATTACTTGCAATGTGTTGGTCATATGACTATTATGGCTCAGTTAAATTTCCATAGTCCTCTTTGGCATTATAATCCTCTTCATCACATATACAGACAATTGAATTATACTTGAATTTAATGTTTCTGTTGACCTAAGAAAGCATATTTAGTTCACATATGTTGCAACCTAAACTGTACATTTAGATATGAGCTAAAATTCTGCAGAGCACCTTTCAATGTAATAACTTTAGTGCAGTTCGCCTTAAAGAATGCAAGAAATAATGTGGAATGTTTTGGAATTTAAAAAGCAGGCCAGGCTGGCCGTGGTGGCTCGTGCCTGTAATCCCAGCACTTTGGGAGGCCAAGGCGGGCGGATCATGAGGTCAAGAGATTGAGACCATCCTGGTCAACAAGGTGAAACCCCGTCTCTACTAAAAATACAAAAATTAGCTGGGTGTGGTGGTGCGTGCCTGTAATCCCAGCCACTCAGGGGGCTGAGGCAGGAGAATTGCTTGAACCCAGAAGGCGGAGGTTGCGGTGAGCTGAGATAGTGCCATTGCACTCCAGCCTGGGTAACAAGAGCGAAACTCCATGTCAAAAAAAAAAAAGCAAACCAATATAATATTTAATATATTTGTAATATGTTTACAAATATAAAATTTTGACATCACCAGACATAGTACTGAATGCCATTTTCTTGAAAGCTTGCCAGTTTATGAAGTCATTTTGGTTGACCAATTTATGATTGTATGTTTAGGCATCATAAGTAGTATCAACACCATGAAGGTATATTAATTTTTAATTTTATATACACAAACATATGTAGCATTGACTATATGCTCATAATTGTTCTAAGCCTTAAACAAACATCAACTGAAATAATTATTGTAACATATGTATAAAGTCAGTTCTGGTATCTTCATTTTCTGATGAGAAAGCTGAGGCGCAGATAATTAAATACTTAATTTGCACAGCAGGGAAGAGCTGGCGCGTGGTTTACAATGATCTAGGGTCTGCAGCTTACATCCATCACTTATTACTCTCTTTTGCATTACAATGGAAAGTTTGACTGTTTAAATAATTTTCCAAAGAGTTCACACATCCTGAAGAAATACCGTAGAATTTGTTTTATGCAATAATATGTTGATTTACTTTTTAAATTTAAAATCATTCCAGAAGCTTATTTCACTGCTTCTTTGGGGCTAACTGCATTGTCTGCTGAATACTCTAGAGGTCACTCTCAAATTTAATACAATTGAGGAATATATAACTTTCATATACTAATTTTATTTTTAAGGTAATAGTAAGTCATAGTGTAGACATTTTATTTTCCACTAAATACTCTTTTCTTTCTAATTTTACTTATTCATAAATATTTATGTTAAGCTGATTTTTAAACAGATGTATAAATGTTGCTTTTACATAAAAGCAAAATCAGATAACCTACAAAGAGCACATGATCTCTCTCTCTCTCTCTTTCGTTTTTTTAGATGGAGTTTTGCTCTTGTTGTCCAGGCTGGAGTGCAGTGGTGCCATCTAGGCTCACTGCAACCTCTGCCTCCCGGGGTTCAAGCAATTCTCCTGCTTCAGCTTCCTGAGTAGCTGGGATTACAGGAATGCACCACCACACCCAGCTAATTTTGTAATTTTAGAGAGATGGGATTTCTCCATGTTGGTCAGCCTGGTCTCAAACTCCTGACCTCAAGTGATCAGCCCGCCTCTGCCTCCAAAGTGCTGGGATTACAGGCATGAGTCAGCATGTCCAGCACAAGATATATCTTTTAAAAAACTTTGCAAAAAAAACCTAGTTATTGTCATTTCAAATGCTGAAATTAAACTGGTGAATGTTAGGACAAATTAATTTTATTTTAAAAATTATATTTCAATGGCATGACTTATTCTCTGTCGTGGGCCTTGCCAGGATCAGGATCAGAAGGGTGAAGTGGAGGCCTCCAGATAAGGAGTCCATTCTAGATCCCAATTTGTACTCTAATTAGGTGTGCAAAATTGGGGTCTCTGTGAGGTTTTTCATACAGTTCGAGGAAAAGGCAACAATAAAGCACTTTGGAGAGAAACAGCAGAAAAATATATACTAGGAGATTTTAAATTTTATCCCACCGAGTATCAGAAGGGTACAGAGAGCCAGCATGTTGTGTGTGTAACAACACTGATACCACACCTGGGTAAACAATCTGTGTATCCTCTTGTGCTCTCTAAGGATGAGATACTAAATGAAGAAAAATAACAGAATAGAAGCATCAATGTGCTCAAGTCCCCGGAGTACAGAGTCTGATACAGAAGCTGTTGTTTGAAAAGGGAGACATCTCATTGATCAAGGAGAAACACTGCTAAGTTTTTATGTAGTACTTTACCGAGGGAGAAATAAAAATAACAGATAGGACAGAAGCCAAAAGGTATGTTTTTGCCAACTATAGCCATCCCAAGAGAAGAAACAAAGTAAACGTTCTCTTTTACTCGGTGCATTGTGACCACTAAAAATGAAAGAAGGTTAATCAACTACAGTCGGAGTCGCCCATTCAAATATGCTATTAAGGATTAAGCCTGGCTATATAATTTGAGGGTCTGTGTATAAAATGAAATTACTGGTAAATAACATATGCATTGGCATTAAAAGCTTGAATAAATTATCTCTGTCTTGACTTAAAAAAAAAAAAGAAAGAAAGTTCAGGGCCCCTTGTTTTAAAAGCAGGAAAATGTGTCATGACATGTAATCCCACTGTCTCTCTCTCTCTCTCTCTCTCTCTCTCTCTCAAAACCTGCATTGGCATTTTAATTTTCTATTTAATTTCAAAACTAAGAATCCACACACAATATTAGCATGAATTTTGCTATGATAGTGTGTAATGCCAATTTCAAATGCAAATATTACACCATTTAACTGTGGGAAAGAATTGCTGAAATTACACAATTTATATTTCATAGCTTGTGCATGAAATATATTTGTGTATTTCTTTCTCAGCAGAACACTGAAGTGCCACACAATAGTGGAACATCTGACTGGCCTGTTTTGTTTCGCTTTTGCTTGTTTTCACTTGATACACACATTTTACTAAAAACCTCTATCTTTAGCTTACTGATAAGTAAGGAAGGACTGACAGAAAAAGGAGTTGTGGCGTTGCCATATCTTGTCCTTTCCTTCTGTGTCGTCAGTTTCAACATAAGGGGTCAGCTAATACAGAGAAGTAACAGAAATAAGAAGAAATGTAAAAAAACTTCCTTTATCCCCCAATAGACCTGAGGTCTATTGGGGGAAATAGGGGAGGGACAGCGGGGGGGGGGGAGCAGGGGAGGGATGGCATGGGGAGAAATACCAAATATGGGTGAGGGGGCAGAAGGCAGCAAAACACACTGCCACGTGTGTACCTATGCAACTATCTGGCATGTTCTGCACATGTACCCCAAAACCTAAAATGCAATAAAAATTAAAAATAAAATAAAATAAAATAAAAATAAAAAAACAAAAAAAAAACAAAAAAAAAACTTCCTTTATCATTCATACTTTTCAGAATGTCATTGCTTTTCTACATGTGAAGCAAATTCTCATTCTAATGGAAAGTTCCGCCTGTCTGGATTGTTAAGGCCTCTGTTTACTCAGCTGTAGACAAACAAAGCAAGCATATCTCATTCTCCCTTTGAGTATCATTAAACTCCCATCCATCTTGGGTTCCACTGGAATTTTGTGCTGTAGGTACCTTGGAATCTATGCATGAATAGGGTAGCAAGAAACAGCGGACACATATATTGTAAACAAACCTCTCCACTCACACACATGCTCAGTCGTCTCACTGGATTTCACTTCAAAACACAAGTTAAAAGATGAAGTTATTAAGAATGTCAAGGTGATGACAGCAGAGAAAAAAACCAAGCATGGAACCTTTCTCAGCGTGGGGCCCCATGTGACAGCACAGGTTGCATGCCCGTGAATGTAACCCTATTAAAGATAGTATTACCTTTCTTATAAATATAGGAGACTGGGTTACTACTTTTTAGGGCTATGTATTTTATTCTGACATACATTCTTCAGGAAAATAATTTAGAATGTTAAGTAAAGACTCAATTGCAATGTAAACATAAATCAAGATAAATGCAAATACACACTGCAAATTAGACAGAATTTTTCTTGGAGCTAAAGCAAAAGAAGGTGGCACAGCTATGGTGGATCATTGGCAGCATCAGAAAATCAGGAGATAAAAAGCCCGCAGCAGAAGTATGGGCAGGGCAGATGATATAGAACATCTAAGGCAAAGAATGCAAAGAACTATCCTTGGAATTGGGATGGATAATCTAAAATGAGGCGGAGAAGAGCAGAGGCAAATGCAGTTGATCACCACTTGAAGCAAGATATGGAGACAGAGTGATTCCAGATAGACTTATTTGTCAAAAACAGGTCCAGAGGCCAAAGTGGGGGCTTTCAGACAAAACAGAAACACTGAGGGAGGAAGCCTAAAGGGAAGTAGCCGTGGGTAGATTAACCCTCTATCTGGAAAGTGATTAGACTGCCAGGCAGAATAACCAGATTGTCAGTAGGGCAGGGGAGCAGGTTAACATTGTAATTCACAAGATGAGCAATGTGATGAAGAGAGCTAGGGATGCGCTGTTGGTTAGAGCTCACTTTGAACAAAACACATAGTGGACATGGCCGGGGATGAATCCACAGGGTGGCATGGAGGTCTATTCTGGCAGCCACCCAAGAGCTTTGGACTCAGAGCTAACTTCCTAGCTCTTGGTTCTGTAGAATGTTCTTAAATTGTACTTAAATACTTAATTTAAATTGTACTCATATAGTTAGATTGTAAATCACAAGGTTGATATATGAGGTTGCCTTTATCATCCTGCTTAAACAGTCGTCTAAATAGTGGATATTGCTGTATCCACAGGGGTGTGCTACATGTGGATACTGACCGCCAAGAAGAATGGAAAAGACAGACAATGAAACAAAAGAAAGTAAAACATGTAGGACACATCATTGAGTATTGTTGTCCAAGTCTTCTGGGACTAAAGTATCCAGTAAATGCCTTCATGTCTTTCTTCCCTTTTAGGAATAAATGTTGATTTAGGTACACTAGACACTCAACTGAATGATTGGAAAGAAGGAAACAATCAGTCCCATTAGCGGCTCTAATGAATGTTAGATTAATTAATGTTTGAGGAAATAAATATAAAATGTGTTTGAAGTTTTAGAATGCATTTTGAAAATCTGCCTGGAAATCATTAAACAAAATTAGTAGAGGTCTTTGATAAAGGAAAACATTTTCGTATACACAGACATATGCATTTTCTAGCCATTTGCTTAGCTCGTGTAAGAAAATAAATTAGAATTAATGTAAATTAAGTTATAGTACAAGGAGTTTTTACCTTTTTAAAGGTTCTTGTCATTAAAATAAAAACACATAATATTATAAGTAATTTCTTAACTCATCATCAAGGGAAGTAATTGGAGTAAATTGTCTAATATGTAGGACCTTTGAAAATATGTGCAACTAACATATTTTATCAAGTTAAACTTTTCATTTAGATCTTATTTACATGAATATTGCAACTTATCAATGAAGAAACTGAAGATAAGTTACATAATTATCAGGTACCAAAGAAACCGGATTTATGTCTGCTTATTCTAAAACCTAGCAACTGTTCATAATCAACTTTGCCTGTTTTATGATAATACACAGAGTTGCCAATGTTAAATTTGCATAATAGTTTATATGTAAAAATGTGCAAAAAGAGCAGAAAATAGTCGCAGTGATGTAAGAGTTTTGTAAAGAAGTTTTCCCATCTGCTTTGTCTATGCTAAACAGAATAATGTGGTAGCCATATTCACAGAGTTCTGTGTAAAACAATTAAGAATCCTTTGCTTTTTCCCCTCTGACATATTAGTTTGGAAAGTATTCCTATTCAGCTGTTTGGGCTATATTTCAATAGTGTCTTCACTGTAAGGGATAGAGAACAACTGCTTTTATTGCAATTAATAGAGTGCGATGAGGCTTTGTTTGTAATGTGTGTTTCAGACAATCGCTAAGACATTTCCTGGGTTGCTTTCTGATATAAATATACCACATATTATTTCTTGCTTTTCACATTTCTTTTTCTCGTCTCCATTCCGTTCATTTGAGAGAAAAGGCAGACCATTCTACTGATTAGATAAGAGAAAACCAACATTTTGGAGAGAAAACTCTATATAATCAAAGAGAACAATTTGGAAGAAGCGTATTCCTAACATATTTCTCTAGGGAAAAGCATTCCCTTCTGAGATACTGCTGCTCAGATTCATATATGCATTCAAAATGTGTTCCCTTTTAAACCATTTTCCAATATGCAGCCATAGCCGAATGAAAATCCAGGCACTCAAAAACCTTATTCATATCTAAGAAATTGGAATTTTTATTTAATATCTTTATAACCACATTTTATATGTAGATGAATAAGAAGGCTGTATGCCTCAGAGATAGCTGAGGAAAAATTTCCTGTCCCTGAAGTTAGACAAAAATAAGTTGAAAGGAGTTACACTTTCTTAGTAAGGGAATAAGTATTTGTGTGATAAAACATAATCTGCATGAAAAATTCTATATGTTGTTTCACGTGTGTATTTTATACTCTAATGGCAACTGAGTTAAGCCCCACAAACACTTGACACCAACCTTCAATTCCTCAACACTCTTTTATGATTCATTTTTAATACTTTGCTAAACTTGCTTTCTTACAATCCACACATGACTACCTAATGGTCAGATCCAATAACCTGTTTTCAAAGAGGAGGAAGAACTAAGAAAAATCGGTTGATGCACTTGGCTTCTATAAAAAACCTTTGTATAAGTTGGGGCACCACTTGCTGCAATACTAAACAAACTGAATATACACAATGGTTTGCACATCATAGTGGGAGTTAATTTGTTATTCTTGTGAATAACAAATTATAAAATGACTGTTCTTACTTGGTGTGTGGCTGTCTTTCAAGTCGTGACTCAAGAACTAAGCCATTTTTTATGTAGTGGTTATGCCATTTTCAGTACATGGATACAAGGTCACTCTGCTCACCTGTATAAAGCTGCTGGAAATGTAAAGGGCATGGAGTACTGTATTACTAAAATAAAATATCCATTAATATTTTAAAATAAATATCCATTACTTCCACTCATATTCCCTTGATTAGAACTTAGCCTTTAGCTACATTTAATTGCAGAGAAGGGTATGAAATACACTCTAGTTGTGTTCAGAAAGAATACAAAATGAATTTGATAAGCATGTGCCCAGTTACTGTTGCGTTAAGACTGTCCTTCCCAGTGTTTTTTTTATTCCATCCCACTCCTTAATTTTTGAATTCCCTAATTAAATATGGGGATTTCAAATGAGATCCTAACTGTAAATGAACTAAGCAACCTCTTACTATGCCTCTAAGATAGAATATCAAGGAAGAACATTCCATTATAAAGAAAACCCAAAACTATTAATGCCAGCTGACTAGGTATACAGGAAGTATTGTTTATTTTAATTTCAAAATAAATTTCAAACGATCCTAGAGTTTGCCTTGATTGAGCGATTCACAAGGGGCTCTTCTGCCCTGTTAGGTTCTACTCACTAGCCATTAAATGGACATGAAGAGACTTTATTCTCAAAACTTGGTACATTCAGAGTGATAGCACATTAGCCTCTCTAACATTAGGATTAACACACAATATTAGCCTTTCTTCTAAGAGACCTACTTTGTCTACCACCTTCATTCTATAAGTTAACATAAAGAAATTTTGATGCTTGATATGCTGACAGATTGATTCATTTAGTACTTTTTAGTATTAGTACTTTCTGATAGAGAAAAACAATTGTCCTTCCATATACATATGTATACATTTGAAATTTCAGTGTCCCATGAGTTCATTCTGACCCACTCTTCTGTGGACAAGTAATTTTGTTAATCACATATTGTTATGAATTGGTTTGCTTCAATGTAAAAGAAAGGCATGCATCATATTGCAATTTCCTTTAGTTTTATAACTGCATATTTGTTGAATAAATTTGCAGATTCATGATTATTTGAGCACTTATGAATATTAAAATGCATTCCTAATACTGTACTTTGATAATTATTAAGAGAGCAAAAAGTAACAATATGTTAATTTAATGAAATTGATTATAGTAAAAGTCAAATAGTGTCTAGAAACAAAGTTGATTTTTAGCATAACTAATCTAGTAAATTGTCTTCACTGATTAGCCAAGATGTACAAATCCTTCTTTGTATTATTTAAGAAGCAAAATACATTGTTAAATTTGTTTCATTTAGAATTTTTTGAAAACAAATGACATATCTTTTTTTTTTAATTTTTATTGCATTTTAGGTTTTGGGGTACATGTGCAGAACATGCAAGATAGTTGCATAGGTACACACGTGGCAGTGTGTTTTGCTGCCTTCTGCCCCTTCACCCATATTTGGCATTTCTCCCCATGCCATC
>CM052665.1:1515954-1530980 GCA_028533165.1 Leontopithecus rosalia
TTCCATATTTTGTACTCTTCATTGTGGGGATTGCTCCTGCGAAGGGCCCTTGACAGGACCCTTCGCCATCTTGAGCTTCAGCCCATACACGTTTCTCCTCTCCTGGAGGCTGTTGAGCTAAGGGAAAGGAGGAAGTCTGGTTGCACTGATTTTATAAACATCTATCTTTGCCTCTGACATTTGCAACAGGATGGCTGAGCTCAGGCTTTGTGGTCTAACGAGACATTGTGTGGTTAGACATTGTGTCCCTCCTAGTTCCTTCTCTGCACAATAACTGTATGACTTTGTTTACCCCTGCTAACTCAATCATATTGTTTGCATATGATCCTATATGAATAGGCAAGGTTAGAATGACATTTGGAAAGGTCCAGCTGTACCTTGCTAACGATCTTACCTGCTTGCTTAACTGATTTTAGAAAAACACATGTTTAGATTTATGACCCCTTTTTGCAAACTTTATTGTCTCTTTGCTGTACAGCCTATGATTATGAGTCATACTTTCTGTACCCCTTTTCTTGTGATTTATGTTCTTGATTTTATTTCAAGATACGATGGAATGTACTTCACTCCTTAAGCACTGAGAGGTATATAACCTGTAGTGTGCACAAATAAACTTGCTGTCCTGGCATGGCCTGACAGTCCTCCAGGCCCCATTGTCTATCTCTCTTGTCTTCCATGCACTCCCTCTTCCAGGTTGAGAACATTTAGGTGGGGCTGGGGCTATCCGCTGGTCAGAAGCCCCCCAGAAGATGTGCTGGACCCCCACACTTCATCACATGTTCTTCCACTGCATTGTAAAAGGCTACTTCCTTCTTGGCCATGGAGGGCAGGTGAGCCAGGGAAATCCTGGGGTTGAGCATTGTGGGAGGGGTGGGGAGGCTGCAGAGTATATATAAATGTTAATAAGGAGGCATAAATTATATTTGCAACTCTTAATTGGTGCCAGTAGCAAGAGAAAGAGAAGCTTAAAATATCCAACTAGTCTATAAGGCATTAAAGCAGAAATGTTACATCATTATAAATAGAGTCCTAGGAATCACCCTTGATTTCTTTTTAAGTTAAAAGTAAAAAGAAATTTACATTGAATAGGCCAAGAAACAAATAATAAAGGGATTACCATACTAAATTTCCTTTATTAAATATATATGTTTGGTTACTTTTTATGATGGTTACTTTTTAAGGTGTGCCAGCTTAGAATGCCCTACATTTTTACTAATTTCACTACATTTATCTAGAGTGAATATTTAGCTTTGGAACAGAGCATTCCTTGCCAGAGTCCAACTTATATAAAACTACACATTCATCTTTAAGCAATTAATTATGAAATATGCTTTAAAAACTTCTGCATAATTTCAGAGATCCTCCACACTTAAAGAATTCTTGTCACAACAAACCTTAACCTAGACATTTCAAAAGGTTATGCCATTTCTCTGGAAAGAAAAATAATTGAAGCGATAAATAAATATGTAAGTAAAGGAGAGACCTCTGTGCCATTTACGTTTCTTTACTGTCCTAATTTGTATTTTTGAGGTTTTTGAAACTCATCATGATTATTATCATTTTAATATTGAGTTTTCCAATATACAAATCTGGTTTATCACCCCATTTATTTCTTAGGTCTTTTGTTTGTTTTATATATATAATATATACATATACACACCCTACACAGGTACCCCAGAACCTAAAGTGCATTTAAAAATATACAAATATATATATTTTAAAAATATATAACTATAAAAATATATATTTTAAAAAATATATTTATATTTAAATGTATACATATATTTTTAAATGCACCTTGGGTACTGGGATACATATGCAGAACATGCAGGATTGTTGCATAGGTACATACATGGCAATGTGGTTTGCTGCCTCCATCACCCCTTCACCTAAATCTGGGATTTTTCCCCACGTTATCCCTCCCCAACCTCCCTACATCCACTGTCCCTCCTCTAATCCCCCACAACAGACCCCAGTGTATGATGCTCCCCTCCGTGTGTCCATGTGTTCTCACTGTTCAACACTTGCCTATCAATGAGAACATGCAGTGTTTGATTTTCTGTTCTTGTATCAGTTTGCTGAGAATGGTGGTTTCCAGATTCATCCATGTCCCTACACAGGACACAAACTCATCATTTTTTATGGCTGCATAGTATTCCATGGTGTATATGTGCCACATTTTCCTTGTCCAGTCTATCATTGATGGGCATTTGGTTGGTTCCAGGTCTTTGCTATTGTAAACAGTGCTGTAATGAACAGTTGTGTGCATGTGTCCTTATAACAGAACTATTTATAATCTTTTAGATATATACCCAATAATGGGATTGCTGGGTCAAATGGAATTTCTGTTTCTAGGTCCTTGAGTAATCGCCACACTGTCTTCCACACTGGTTGAACTAGTTTACACTCCCACCAACAGTGTAAAAGTGTTCCTATTTTTCCACATCCTCTCTGGCATCTGTTTATCTCCAGATTTTTTTTTTTTTTTGAAATGTAGTTTTGCTCTTGTTACCTAGGCTGGAGTGCAATGGTGCGATCTTGGCTCACCGCAACCTCCGCCTCCTGGGTTCAGGCAATTCTCCTGCCTCAGCCTCCTGAATAGCTGGGATTACAGGCATGTGCCACCGTGCCCAGCTAATTTTTTTGTATTTTTAGTAGAGACGGGGTTTCACCATGTTGACCAGGATGGTCTCGATCTCTTGATCTCGTGATCCACCTGCATCGGTCTCCCAAAGTGCTGGGATTACAGGCGTGAGCCACTGTGCCCAGCCTGTCTCCAGATTTTTTAATGATCACCATTCTAACTGGCGTGAGATGATATCTCAATGCAGTTTTGATTTGCATTTCTCTAATGACCAGTGATGATGAGCATTTTTTCATATGCTTTTTGGCCTCATATATGACTTCTTTTCATATTAGATATTTTTAAAACATAATTTTATCTTTAAATATCTTAAATATATTTAATTTGACTTATTCCTATATGTCACTTGGACAGCTGTTTCTGTGAGTTCAGTTTTTAAAATTTTTATTTTGAAATTATTTTTCCTAAATATAAAATGTGGATTTTTATATTGACCTTATGTATTTTAATTTTGTTAATTTGGTTTTATTTCTGTCTTTAGGTTCTGTTGAGTTTCTTTCTGTATTGCCAATAACTGTAGAAAATTATGACAAAATTTAAAATAATTCCTTTGCAATTCTTGTGCAATTTATTCCTTTTTCTACTTTTGTTGGGCTACATAGGAATTCTAGTAAATATGCTGCTGAATAGAATACGCATTAATGGGTAATTTTGTTTTGTTTCTTGCTTTAAGGTAATATTTTTGTAATTATTTTATCCCATGATGTTTGCTACAGATGTTTTGATAGGTAGCTTATGTTAAGTAAAATAGTTTTTCTTAGAATTCTGTATCTGTTTCATACATGAACTTTAAATTTCACCTAAATCTTTTAACTACCCACTAAAGTCATTTTAAATATGTTCATATTTAAATCAATATTAATTAGATTTAAATATGTTCATATTTAAATCAACATTAATTAGATCTTTTCCCATTCCTAGGAATAATTCCACTTGATCATGGTGTGTGTGTGTGTGTGTGTGTGTGTGTACATAAACATATATGCATTTATATCACTGGTTTCTTTTTTTATGGTTTTGTGTTTATCTTAATAAAAGCAGTTGTCCCACAATTTTCTGTGCTTTTATTCAGTCTACCAATTTCTTTATTTAATTTTTTAATTTTAAAATTTTTTTTCTTGTTCTGCATTATTTATTTATTTATTTTTTGTTGTTTTTTCTTTTTTTTTTTTGAGACAGAGTTTCACTCTTGTTACCCAGGCTGGAGTGCAATGGTACGATTTCTGCTCACCGCAACCTCTGCCTCCTGGGTTCAGGCAATTCTCCTGCCTCAGCCTCCTGAGTAGCTGGGATTACAGGCACATGCCACCATGCCCAGCTAATTTTTTGTAATTTTTGGTAGAGACGGGGTTTCACCATGTTGACCAGGATGGTCTCGATCTCTTGACCTTGTGATCCACCCGCCTCGGCCTCCCAAAGTGCTGGGATTACAGGCGTGAGCCACCACGCCTGGCCTATTTATTTCTTAAGTTAGGGTATACATTGAGTCCACATAGCTGTGCTTATTGTTAGGTCACATTAAGAAAATAACTTTTCATATTGCCCTTTCAGCTGTGGTAACACCATCCTGGAAGAAAAGAAGTACCCTCGAGTGAAAGCTGTGTGTATATGAGAGGGTTTTAGAGAGAGTTTCCCCAAAAGATACTTTGTTCTGTAAGTGACCTCTTGCTGCAAGGAGGGTTTCCCAGCCCCAGAAATAGGAAGCCCAGCCAGAGCCTTGGGGATTTACTTTGTAACTGTCTAGGCATCCAAGGGATAGCAACAGGAACACACTAGCGTCCACGGTCTGCCAATTTAAATATTAATTTCACTTAAAACTTATCCTCACAGAAACACTCAGAATAATGTTTGACCAAATATATGGGCAACCTATGGCCCACTGGAGTTATAAAAGTAACCGTCACAAGTGCCTGTCTGTGTTCTTACTATTACATTAAACTTGATATGTAAAATATCTGTTTTAGATATTTTAGAAAAAATTTAGAAAAAATTATCTAAATAATTTAATTATCTAAATAATATCTATAATAATTATCTAAATAATTATTATCTATTTTTATTATCTATTATTATCTATTATCTATTATTATCTATTATCTATAAATAATAATTATCTAAATAATTTTTTCTCTTTTAAAATATTTAATCAACATTTTATATATGACAGAATTTATCCGTTTCTAAAAACTACCATAGATATCAACTATATAGTGTAAACTATATAATGTAGTCATGGTGTTATCCCTGTGAACAGATTTTTTACTAATGCTCTACGTTCATAAGTCTTTGCAAAGAACTAGCATATGACTTTGTTGATAAGATCTTTTATTTCTTTGCTTTCCATTTCATCTGTTTCTGCTTTGTTTACATTTTCCTCCTTCTTTCTTGATTTTATGTTGTTCTTCAATTGAATACTTAGTTTGGAACTTTATATCTTTCCTTTTTTTCCGATATAAGTATTACAGCTATGATACTCTAAGTGTCCTTGCTTCCTATCTCAATTTTTGTAGAATTCCCTTTTCATTTAGAACTGAATATTTAATGCTTTACATTATGATATCATCTGTAATTTTTCAATGTTCCAATCATTCAAAAGTGACAGACCAGAAGTGTAGTTTTAGATTTCAAACCACAAAACTCTCTTCATACTAGTCATACAAGAGAGGGCAAGAAGTGCTATAAGGGAGAAGCCAAAACTTCATTTTTGCATCCAATAGTAGTTTATTTCTTGCTACACAGAGGTTAGTAGAATCTTCGTACGGTGATAATCTGAGAATGTCTCTTGCCATCATCCAACTTACCTGGGAAGTGGTGATTTTGAAATCTCCTCACCAGTTTTGAAATCACATATTTTACCATTCTCAATCTTATTATATTTTGTTGTTTTACCACAGAGACAATATCTAATTCTCAGTGTTGCTGTCATCAAAATATAAAATTATGTAGAAAAAAGGTTTGAATGTTATAAAGGACCATATTCCAGTTTATAATATATCATATGCGGCAGGATTTAAAAATTGTACTCTGTGGAGAAAGAAAAAAGCAAATTATTTCTCAGTAGATGTTCTTTGTGTTGGATATTGTATGTGGTCTTGTAAAACTTTATTTTTAGTCAATATTTTTCTATTTTTTTCTATGACCAGTAGTATAACAAATATCACTGTGCTTGTATCCTTCAATATTTGTGTCTTCATTTTTGGAAAAAGATGCTTAGAGATGGGACTACTATGTCAGTTTGACTACTAGCTCAGATTCTTCAATCTCTACTGTACTGGTTGTAATTAGATTTCAGAGGCTGGAAATTCTAGAACGTTAGTTTTCAGTTGTTCAGTTTTGTGTTTCAGATTAGTGCGCTGCAAAAGGAGATGGGAAATTATGAATAATAAATGTGCACTTCTTTTATCATTGACCCTGGGAAAGTGACTTGTAGGCACTAATGTTAACTGTCCTCAGCCTATATACCCAACTAATTTCCTCCTACTCCTCTGCTCAGATTAACTCAGTTATAAAGGTCTCTAGTCGTACTGTTACAAAGCCATTGAACTTTGCTGCTTTTCACTAAAATGTTACCTCCTGAGAGAGGATTTCCCGGGCCACTGTGTTTGTTTGCAAGAGTTGTCATAACAAAGTGTTACAGACAGGGTGTCTAAAACAACAGAAATTGATTTTCTCACAATTCTGGAGGCTGAAATCTGAGCAAGATGTTGGCGGTGTGGATTTCTTCTGAGGCCTCTCTCCCTCACTTGCAAAATAACCATCTTCTGTGTCTTCATGTTGTCTTCTCTGTGTCCAAATATATTCTTCTTATAAAGACGTCAGTCATATTTGATTAGACTCCACCCTAATGACCTCATTTTAACGAATTACCTCTCTAAAGTCTCAATTTCCAAATACAATCATATTCTGAGGTACTGGGGGTTAGAGCTTCAGCCTATGAATCTGGGGGAAACATAATTCCGCCCGTATTAGTATACACCTCCACCTCAGAGTCACTTTATTGTGATTGTTATGAATGATACCTTGAATATTCATTTTCAGAATGAATTGTTCAATGGCTTATAACTGTAAGTGGATTGTATCCAATTATTTTTGTAGTTATTTGGACCTGTCATATTTACTCGGATTCTGAAAAATAACCATAGTTTTAAATATATTCACCACTTTGTAATAATACATATTCAGTCAATTCAGCTTGTATTTACATATTTTATGACTAAGATTTGTCATTCTGTGTCAGTTCTTTAAACAAATTCAATTTTATGCAATGATACTGCCGTGACTGGCTAGAAAGATATGGCTTCCTATTAATAATGCAGGTTTCATCAACAGGCTTGTTAAACACTAGTTGGAGATATTCTGGAGTGGGTGGAAACTTTAAATTGGGAATTATATCAGATGTTCTGGAGTTTTCTTCTACAGCTCAGAAATGACTATTTAATTAATCCTCCTCTTCCTATATTTCTAAACTCATATGTGCATGAAATGACTGTTCTCCATGTGCAAAGATGAACTAAATTAAGTCGGGATATTCGTCTACCCACATACCCATCAGTAAAACCATCCATCAAAACTAAGTTTAAAAGCATTTTAGAACCACTAATTAAAAATACACACACACACACACACACACACACACACACACACACACACACACACACTGATTTCAGTAAGATTACCTGATGTTTAAAATGTAACTGAACTGATCATGTAGGTCATGGGTTCTCCTTAGATATAAAACATATTTTAATGCATTTTAGTGACTTTAATATGTTGCATGGTTTGTTATATTAACTGCAAGTATTAAGTAGTATTTTGCTAACTTTATACTTGTGAGAAAAACATCTAGTGTCTATGTGACTGAAATTTTAATTGAACAGATGGCTGTTACATGTGAAGACTACATAATGAAAACAAGTTATTGAAGTGGTTTGTGCTATAATATTTGATTAAATTTTTTCTAGTGAGCAGAAAATACTTAGAAATATATACCTTTAAAAGTTTGTAGAAACAGCTTTATACATAAACAAATACCAATTTCTTTATAACTCATTCATCCAGTTGGTTACTAGCAAAATTCTGCAGTCAATTAACAGCTTATCTCTCAGCAATCATTACATTCCAAATTAAATTTTAGCACAATTCTTTTGTATAAGTGCCATCAAAGACCGAAGTCCTATAGGCTAAAGCATCATTGTCATCTCAATTGCTTTTTTCCCTTTGGAGATGTGAATTGTCCTTTTCTTATGATGTTACAGATAAGAGAAAGATAGATTATGAAATCGTTCATTTTTCTGCATTTTTAAAATTTGAACTTAAATTTAACCTTACATTGGTGTCTGGATAGTCATAAGTATGTAGTAATCACAAAGCTCTTTTCTTGTGAAGCTAATTTACAAACAAAGAGAATATATTGTATAATTTACATCTGAAACCTGAGGAAACCTTATAAATATATGCTGCATTGAGCAAAGATTGTACTGATGCATTTAAATCACTCAATCTTACTCTTTTATGGCTGAATTCTGAATTATGATCATTTGGAAATTGTAATTTGTGGGTAGAACAGATGTGCAAGGCTTAGTTAAAAATGAAATGTCCATAAAGTAATCTTAGTTGTCAAGTGGCTGCTCACATACAAAAGGAATTTTTATTCACAGCAGTGAATTTAAAACCAAGTTAAAGTACTTAAAAAAATATTTTAAGTACATGTCCTTATAGCATTCATGTAAAGCCAGGTGATTTACTAAGAATGGTTATATCCTTTCACAAATGGAGTTTATTATTGACCTAAGAATGAAGGAATTTATGAAATAAATATGCATGCAAATTATAATCTGTTAGAGTTGAATCTTCTTATGCTAAATATATAACTTTATAAAAACTTGATCAAATAGGAAGTAAAATTTAAACATCTTTGAAAGTTACCTTTATAAACATTCAGCCAAATGCACTTTTAAAAACTTGACTGAATATAATTATGATATTAGATATAAAAGCCAAAATAATTGACTTTTATAAATAAATAATGAATTAATTAAATTATTTTTTTGAAAAATTTTCTGTTAGAATGGTTCCAGCTTTGTCTTGCCAAGAGCAACGTATTCTAGTGTCAGGTTGCTTACAGCCATGCTGGATAATACGAGGTCACTCTTTAACATTTTCACCAATATGGTAGATGATAAGTGTTATCTTAATGATGTTTTAATTTGCTTTTCTTTAATTATAAGTGAGAATAAGTATGGTTACATGTGTTTAAGAGTCCAGTTACATACCTTTAATATGTTTTCTGTATGTATCTTTCTCTTAATTTTCAATTTTTTTGTCTAGTGTTGCTAATTTTTAAAAGTTCTTTATATTGTTAGTGACATTAGCCCTTCATCTGTAGCATGGAGTACAAATATTTCACTCATTTGTTGCAGTTGTCTTTTGAGTGGATGGTGTCTTTTGGTCATAAAATTTGCTGTCATTTGTAGGTAAAGTTATTGATACTTTATTTATCTGGCTTTTGAAATTTAACTGGAAAACCTTTTGCTTAAACTGAGATTAAAGAGGAATCCACAGGTGTTTTCTTCCCCAATTTGTATTGTTACATTTTTTTCTACATTTAGCTCTGTAACCCATTTGGAGATAAGTTCTTGAATACGGCAGTGAAGTATGGATCTAATTTTATCTTTTTCTGAATGGTTAACCAGTTGTCCCTGAACCATTTATTAAGATGTCCTTTGTAGCCTTGGTAACTTGAAATGCCACCTTCATCATACATTGTATGATACATTTCTATACGTAGTTGAGTCTATTTCTGGACCTTTCTTCTATTCCAGTGATCTACTTATATATTCACATCCAGTACATCAGTTTTAGTTAATAGAGCACTCGTCATAACAGCTTTTCAAATTGATCTTGTTTGTTGCACATGTCAACAGTTCTTTTCTATTCCAATGTAAGAATATTTCATAGTTATTAGCCTTTTTTCTGTTGATGGCCACCTGAAGTGCCTCCAGGTTGTTTATATATTGAATATAGATGTTAGGAACATTCTTGTAAAAGCGTTTTTGAGGATAGATATTTCAAATTCTATTGGTTAAATAACTACAGGTAGAATGACTGTGATGTGGAATAAAATTTTTTGTTTATTTGTTTTGCTTAGTTTGTCTTCTTTTCACCAATGATGTATGAGTGTACCGATTGCTTCACATCCTTGCCAGTATTTGGTGATGTTAGTCTGTTTTTATTTTCTGTCTTTCTGATGGATGCACACACTCATTGTGGGTTTATTTTTTATTTGCCTCATTAAAAAATAATATTGAATATTTTTCTAATGTTTATTGACAACTTTTATGCTTCCTTTATGAGTTATCTATTAATTATTAATTATGATGTTGGCTATACATTTTTCATGCATGCCTTTATCAGTTGAAGGAAGCCTTTATATATTTGCAGCTGGCTGATTATCATAGTTGTGTATTGCATCTTAACAAATTCTTTTTCTAGGTTTATTAAAATGAACCTATGCTTTTTTCTTTTAATTCTGTTGATAGTATACCTTACAAAAACAGATTTTAAAATTTTAAACCAATTTTGCCTTAATAGTTTATTCTCTTTTCAATTTTTTATTGGATATTTTGGCTAACATGTGTTAAGTATTTTTTCATCTACATTCAGAAGGGGTATTGGTGTGAAATTTTCTCTGATTTTAATATCTGTTAGATTTTGCTTTCAAGTCATGTAGATCTCATATAATGCGTTTGGAGGTATTTCTTCATTGTACATCTTGAGAAGAATCTCTGTACTATTATTGATATATATTTGATATGGTTTGGATATGTCCCACCCAAATCTCATCTTGAATTATAATAGTATTCACATGTCAAGGGTGGGGCCAAGTGAAGAAAAGTGAATCGTAGTTGTGGTTCCCCCATAGTGTTCTCATGATAGTGAGTAACTCTCACAAGATCTGATGGTTTTATATATGAGAGAGTTTCCATGCACAAGCTCTCTTGCCTGCTGCCATGTAAGACATGACTCCTCAATCATGCTATCAGCCATGATTGTGAGGCCTCTCCAGCCATGTGGAACTGTGCATCCATTAAAACTTTTTTCTTTATAAATTACACAGTCTCACATATATTTTTATTAGCAACATTGGAACACACTAATACAATATTCAAATCATGTTTGTTAGAATTCACCAGTGAAATCATGTCAGCCTGAAGTTTTCTTTATATGACCATGCTTTATAGCTAATTCAATTTCTTGAATAGAAACTGGGATACTCAGATTTTATATTTCATCATGTGTCAGATTTTATAAGTTACTTCCATAAGAGTATGTTCTATTTAGTTTAAGTAGTCACACCACTTGGGGGAATACAGTTTTTAAAAGCAATATTCACTTATTATCTTTTTAATATCAAAAGAATAGTCATTTTCAGATTTTATTCTTGATATTGCTAACTTGTGGTGTCTCTCTTTTTCTCTTAATAAGCATTGATAGTTATCTATTTTGTTGATATTTCTTAAAAAAACAAATCTTGGCTTTGTTAATTTTGGCTATTATGTCTTTTTGTTTCAGCCATTTTAATTTGTTTTATTATTTTCTTTGTTCTATCAATTTCAAATATAATTTTGTCTTAATTATTTAACAAAATCTCTTCTTAAGGAGAGATTCAGGTGTTTGATTATAGACCTTTCTTCTTTTCTAATACAATAATTTTATTTATTTATTTATTTATTTCCTTCAACTTTTATTTTAAGTTGAGGGGTACATGTGCCATCATGTTTATTACTTAGGTAAATGTGTGCCATGATGGTTTCCTGCACAAATCATCCCATCACCTAGGTACCTAGGCATTAAACCCAGAATTCATTAGCTTTTCTTCCTGATGCTCTCCCTCCCGCTACCCCTTAAATGACAAGCCCCATTGTGTGTTGTTCCCCACCATGTGTTCATGTGTTTCACCATTCACCTCCCATTTACAAGTGAGAACATGTGGTGTTTGGTTTTCTGTTCCTGTGTTAGTTTGCTGAGGTTAATGGCTTCCAGCTCCATCCATGTCCTGCAAAGGGCATAATCTCCTTACTTTTTATGGCTGCATAGTATTCCATGGTATATAGGTACCACAATTCCTTTATCCAGTCTATCATTGATGGGCATTTAGGTTTATTCCACGCCTTTGCTATTGTGAATAGTGCTGCAATGAATATACATGTGCATGTATCTTCATAATAGAATAATTTATATTCCTTTGAGTATTTACCTAGTAATGGGATTGCTGAGTCAAACGATATTTCTGCCTCTAGGTCTTTGAGGAATTGCCACACTGTCTTCCACAATGATTGAATTAATTTACACTCCCCAAATCTGTGTAAAAGTGTCCTATTTTTTCTACAACCTCAGCAGCATCTGTTGTTTCTTGACTTTTTAATAACCATTCTGACGGGTGTGAGATGATATCTCATTGTGGTTTTGATTTCAATTTCTCTAATGATCAGTGGTGTTGAGCTTTTTTTCATGTTTGTTGGCTGCATGTATGTCTTCCTTTGAGAAGGGTCTGTTTATGTCCTTTGCCCACTGTTTAAGGTTGTCTGTTTTTTTTTTCTTGTGAATTTGTTTAAGTTATATAGAGTTTCTGGATATTAGACCCTTGTCAGATGGATCAATTGCAAACATTTTCTCCCATTCTGTAGGTTGTCTGTTCACTCTGATGACAGGTTCTTCTGCTGTACAGAAGCTCTTCAGTTCAGTTAGATACCATTTGTAAAGTTTTGCTTTTGTTGCAATTGCTTTTGGCATTTTTGTCATGAAATATTTGTCTGTGCCTATGTCCTGAATGGTATTGTCTAGATTTTTTTGTAGGGTTTATATAGTTTTTCATTTTACATTTAAGTCTTTTATCTATTTTGAGTTAATTTTTGTATGTGATATAAGGAAAGGTCCAGTTTCAATTTTCTGCATATAGCTAGCCTGTTCTACAAGAACCATTAATTACACAGGGAGTCTTTTCCCTATTGCTTGTTTTTGTCAGATTTGTTGAAGATCATATGGCTGTAGGTGTGTGGTTTTATATCTGAGTTCTCTACCCTGTTCCACTGGTTGATGTGTCTGTTCTTGTACCAGTACCATGCAGTTTTGGTTACTGTAGGCTTGTAGTATATTTTGAAGTTGGATAGGGTGATGTGTCTAGCTTTGTTCTTTTTGCTTAGTATTGTCTTGGCCACTGGGCTCCTTTTTTGTTCCATATGAATTTTAAGACAGTTTTTTTTTCTAATTTCATGAAGACTGTCCAAAACAGTTTAATTAAATGGGAATAGAATTGAATCCATATGTTACTCTGGGAAATATAGCCCTTTTCACCATTTTGATTCTTCCCATCCATGAGCATGGAATGCTTTTCCTTTTATTGTGTCCTCTCTGATTTCTTTGAGCAGTGCTCAAAAAAAGTGCTCAAAAAGTGCTTGTGTACAATCTCCAGACCTGACTCCTTACTCTAGGTATGAGACAGTTTTCGCTGAAATTCCAGGAAATTAATGCCACAGCAAACATCCCTAGCAATAACTGATGGGAGTAAATGATATATGTGCAGCTCTTTTGCTTTTGGTTAGGACAACTCATATTTTTAAACCTCCCAGAAATTCTCAGGAAAAAAATGAATAAAAATTGCTCATAATCAGAACCTGTTCTTTTACCCAACTGTTATAGTCTTCTTTCCCTTCTTTTTCTCATCCTTCCATTCAAATATCAGAGTTTCCTCTGATCACTTCCCAAATAAACTGCTTGTATTCACATCTTTTTCTGAAATTTGCTCAGGGAGAACCTAAGTTAAGATATTTTTTATTGTGAGGTCTTTGCTCAAATGTCAGGTGATGGTTGGTAGTTAGTTCATATTAAAATTAATCCCACAAAAGTTAACAGAAATTTCTATGTTTATGAAGATTTACATAAAGAAGTGGTCAATTGGGGATGATTTTGCCTCTGCCTCCCAGGAGCATTTGGCCATATTTGCCAACAATTTGTATTATTACCACAAGATGGGGAGCTATTGACATTTACTGAGTAGAAGTGAGGGAAACTGCAAAACATCTTACAATGCATAAGTTTGCCCCACTACACAAAACAAAAGCACCCTGTTCAAAAATCAATACTGTTGAGAATCCCTGATTTCCAGTAATATGGCTGGAGTCAGTAGCATGTCTGTGGTATTTATAATTGTATAGCTTTAAAATTATTGTATTACTAGGAATGCAACTAACAAGGGAAGTGAAAGAACTCTTCAAAGAGAACTGCAAAGCACTGCTCAGAATTAATATTCCACATTTTATTAAATATTTTATAAATACTTCACCTATTAGCTAATGTAAGTACCTGATAAAAACTGATTGTGATGATAATGGAATAAAAAATTCTACATTACAAAAATAGCCAAAAAGAGAAAGAATGCTGCCAGTACCAAAAAATTTAATATCAAGAGCGGATTCGAATTGCATTAATTACCCCAACTGGTTGAAATAAATAAGTGCTTTTTTGAGTCATTTATCAAAAGTTTAAAATTGAACCCCAGATTTTTCATATAATTTAGAAACTCTAGAATTATTTTATTTAGTATAACGTGTGCTTTTTAAACATTAGAATGTATGAATCACTATTTTTTAAAAATTACAGAACTCACAAAAAGCCATAAAAGTCAGATGTAAACCTCAGTATTAAGTGTTTTCTAAGAAATATATCCTAAATGTTAGCAGGAATCCTAATGCTCTACAAAAGATATTTTAAAAATACTGAATATTAATTTATAAGATTGACTAATATAACATATTTAGAATCAACAAATGATATGTTTTGATAAGTCCAAACATCAATTTTGTTTAACTTTATGAATCTTACATTATTAATACTTCTTTTTTCAGAATGATATTTTTAGTAAATCATTTTAAACAACATTAATCCAGTGAACATGTTAATTGAAAACCTTGGAAATTTCTTTGAAAGTTTTGACTTAGGGACAGATAAAGCCATGCGTTAACCACTGCTCAGATAGTCTCTTGTAACATAAAATTTAATTTGTATTTTAAACCTTCATATTTGATCAACAGCGAATGGAATTTTTTCTTGTTCACCATATTGTATGAATGGTTATTACGGAGCAATGAGTTGGATTCTGAAGAAACATGCCTGATGCTATGAAAGTTGTGATCAAAGAAAGGCTCAGTGTAATATGTGGATTCAGGAAAGGCTTCCCTGTGAAAAGGCCATTTGAACTGAGTTCCGCAGGATATGTCACGGATAACTAGCTGGGAGTTTGTGGATAGAAGTACATTTCAGATAGAAGAATCGGCATAGGCCGGGCGCGGTGGCTCAAGCCTGTGATCCCAGCACTTTGGGAGGC
>CM052665.1:1531480-1551422 GCA_028533165.1 Leontopithecus rosalia
GGATGACTTTCAAAAGTAGGATCCCTTAACAAATTGAACAGAAGTAGAAATTAGAGAAAGCATGAAATAAACATGCGTAGCTTTAGTTTCTTCATTCCTCATCAGCATTTTTTTTCATTAACAAGTTTCATCACCTAACTTGTGCTGGTTATCGTGGATCGTAGCCCAGACAGCAGAGTTTTCCTTCTGTGGCCCACTCTGCTAATCATAGAGAAGCATCCTTTCCTCCTGTAAATACGGCTGCTCCTGTTATATGGATCATCTGTTACTCTAAAGGAGTTCAACTTTGTACTTTAATCCTTCACATTGCCTTTCCAAATGACCTCCTGCTAATCTAATACTTACTGCCCGCTGGGGATGTTTGCACCCTGTTCGCACACCGCACCTTGAGGAGACGTTGATCAGCCTCCAAGTGACAGGTTGGTGTGAGAAAGATAAAATGCTAGGTTGCACCAAATACTGCTGGCTTGCGTTTTTTTGGAACTCTTGGGAACACTTGACTTTGCGAACTTTCCTGCAGTTAGTTCCTCAAGCCTGTAATCCCAGCACTTTGGGAGGCCGAGGCGGGTGGATCACGAGGTCAAGAGATCGAGACCATCCTGGTCAACATGGTGAAACCCCGTCTCTACTAAAGATACAAAAATTAGCTGGGCATGGTGGCACGTGCCTGTAATCCCAGCTACTCAGGAGGCTGAGACAGGAGGATTGCCTGAACCCAGGAGGCGGAGGTTGCAGTGAGCTGAGATCGCGCCATTGCACTCCAGCCTGGGTAACAAGAGCGAAACTCCGTCTCAAAAAAAACCAAAAACATTGTGACTGAATAACAGGATTGAATTATCTGTGGAAATGCCAAAGGCACTTCTAAGCCAACGAAGGTGAGAGCTAGTGTGCCTTCCCTAGGTTTCTTCATTTCCCCTAATATTGTGACCTTGGAGATGATGTGATGGAAATGTTCTAGCTGGAGAAAGATTAGTTGCTTAAATACTTGTCAACTCACATCAGACTAATTTCTGTTTATCCATTACACAGCATAGCATTACATTTCTGTGTTTATCCATTACATATATTTATCTTGGCAAATACATGGAAAAGCATTTTTTTTTCTTTTTTATTACAATCTTAGAAAGATCTCAAAAGAATTATCTGTGTGTACAAAGGTTTTAAGAAATTTAGTGCCATGCCTTTTTCAGCTTTTAATTCCTGTTTCCTGCCTGCCATAGGAACTGAGAGATTAATCCATTGAATTCTAAGCCAAAAGTTAAATCTGTATGATAGATGTTGTATTGCACACATTTTCCTTTGACTCAGAAAAATAAGACTCAATATTAGGTCAAGTTTGTTGTGCTGATCTCCTACCCAATATCCCTGTATATAGAGATTCGTCCTAGGAGTTATTTAGATGTGCTCAAAATGTCTGTATCTCAGCAGCAAACAGCTTGGGTGCCAATTTTCAACCTAGAATCACAAAGAAAAGTTGATTTACAGTTATGAACCCTGGTAAATGAAAAATGGGAATACATTATAAATTAGATTTTTAAGGTCTTCTTGGTACATGTGACATTAGAAATAAAAGTTAAAGCATACACGCTCTCTTGGCTGGTATACCCGAAAACATTTTTCCATCATTTTGTGAATAACACAAGAGACGGAAAGTACCACAAATGAAATATTACATGTATGTCTTAGAATTATTTTACGAGTAGTTTTTATAATATGTGTTACCATTCAAGTTTGAGGGAATTTTATGTTCCCAGATTTAAGCCTTACAATTTTTCTTACTCATTTGTGAATATCTGAGAATATATGGAATTTAATATTTTAAAATTTTATATTAATGCACTACATTGCTTCTTGTTAATAATCATTTGAATATGATATGAATGACAGAAATTCTAGTACTTTTTCTGATTAGGGTAGTTTTTAGATAATCCAAGCATTCTTTTCCTCTTTCATTAAAAGGATTATGGGTTTAGTCTTAATTGGTAGTTTAAAAAAAATCTATCCCTAAAATATTTCCCTGGCGTAAAACATCTATTTTCCTTCCTCTCTTTTCATCCAGTAACTTCCGATAATAAGAAACTCTCCTCTGTTATTTCTTTCTTAGCTTCTACTCTTCAATTTTTTCTGCACTATATTCTTTGTCTACTTCCATGTTCGTATCTCTAGTATACATTTTGTTTGTGAAGCAGAGATCTTGTCATATTATTCTTTATATCCCTCGTGTATATAGCTATGTTTGACAAATCTAGACCCTTAAAACATTTTTTGAAGAAGGAATAGGTGAATTATCACATACGTAAGGGAAACTTTAAACACTATTTAGGGGTCTTTGTGTCATCAATGGTAACTTCCGTATTTCTATATCTATTTTGGAAAACACAGTGTGTAGAATCCAGAACTAGACCAGATTCTTCTGAGCACTCACAGAACCATTCTATCGCAACATTGGGTTAAACTTGAATTAGTCGGGAAGACATTAAAACTTGCACAAATTCCAGCTAACTCTGCATAACCTTTATTTATCGGTCACTTTAGTAACCTCATTCCCAGAACTTACTTTCTAAAATCTCTTCAGATCTGGAATTAAAGTTGCGCTCTTTAGATACAGGCTCCGATTTTTGCTGCTGTATCACTTTCCAATGTCAATAGTCATCTTTTCAGTTTCATCAGGAGCTCCAATTTCTTTTCTATTTCTTATGACACTGCAGTTTTCTTTTTCTTTTCTATCTAGCCCAGAGCTCATCATCGATGACATCAGTCAATCTCTTACGGTTACACTCAGTTTTATTGCTCTCTCTGTCCTTTATGTTACAGTTGTTCTGCAATCCCCAGTCAAACAAATATGATCTTTATTCCAAGGTCGCTTTTGGAAAAAAACAACAACGACAACAACTGTGTGTTTACTTTGATACCAGTAAAATTTTTGTTCTCTAATTTTAAGTGGACTGTTAAATCCACCCTCTATTACCCTAGTTTCTCAATACGTTTTACTTTTTCATTAAGTTTTTTACCTCGTAATTTCCTCTTTTTTTCCCCCTTATGTGAACTTTCTTGCCGTTTAGGTCATTAGGCAATATTCACTTCTGCTAGCACCCACCAGCTTTACTGCATATTTACTGATTGCTCTATTATCAATAGAAGAAATGTTCCTTCCCTTTATTCAAAACAAATATATTCACCCTCATTTTGAATGTCATTTCTTCTTGATTTACATCACATGGTTCTACAACATTCTCTCTTTTATAGATATTCAGACGTTTTAATAGTTAACCTTTAAATAATAAAATACAACTTGAAAACTTGTTGAAGGCCAGACATGTATGATTTGCAGATATATAAGTTTCTTTAGGCAACAGCCTCATAGGGAATACTTAACATATCTATATGTATGTACGTATGTATGTATGTATGTATGTATCTATATCTCATGAGTGAAGCTCTATCTCCAAACTGTATTTACACAGAAAATGACTCAGGCTTCAGTCATTTAGCACATCAGTTTCAGTATTGCCATTTCAGACACACAAAAGAACTAGGATTATTGAAAAGTCTTTTTGTGATTTTTCCAACGAAACTTAAATGAGAGCGGATGTAGGTAGGACCTTATGCTATTTATGTATCTTGAAGGTTTGAGTGGAAATCTGGCTGAAAATGAAAACTCTGAGGAGGAGAAAGGAAATGAGAAAGAGAAAATCTGATGACATGGACATAATTTTAGCACCTTTTAAACTCTGCTAAGTTAACCAAAATCTTTTGCTTAAGTTTGTTTTTTCTTTTTCAACTTTTATTTTAGACTCAGAGGTTATATGTACAGGTTTGTTACTTGGGTATATTGTGTGATGCTGAGGTTTAAGGTGCGAATAATCCCTTCATCCAGGTACTGAGCATAGCACCTAACAGTTAATTTTTTTAGCCTTTTCCCTCCTCCTTTCCTCTTCCATCCAGCAGTCCACAGTGTCTGTTATTGCCATCTTTATGTCCATGGCGTTTAACTCCCACCTATAGGTGAGGACACACAGCATTTAGTTTTCTGTTCCTGTATTAATTCACTTAGGATAATGGCCTCCAGCTGCATCCATATTGCTGCATACGGCCTGATTTCATTTTTTATGGTTGCACAGTATTCCATGGCATATAAGTACCACATTTCTTTATTCAATTCACCGTTGATGGCATGACTTTTCTGTTGTGAATAGAAAACACACAAGTGCATGTGTCATTTTGGTAGAATGATTTGTTTTCTTTTGAATATGTGTCCGGTAATGGAATTGCTGGGTTGAATGGCAGTTGTGTTTAAAGATCTTTGAGAAATTTCCATACTGCTTTCCACAGTGGGTGAACTAATTTACATTCCCACTATCAATGTATAAGCCTTCCCATTCTTCCACAGCCTCACCAACATCTGTTGTTTTTTGAATTTTTAATAATAACCATTCTGACTGGTGTGAGACAGTATCTCATTATGGTTTTGATTGGCATTTCTTTGATGATTAGTGATGCAGGGCATTTTTTTCATGTTTGTTGGTAGCTTGTATGTCTTCTTTTTAGAAGTGTCTGTTCATGTATTTTGCTCATTTTAAAAAATGAGAGGTCATTTGTTTTTTGCTTGTTTAATTGTGTAAGTTTCTTACAGATTCTGGCTATTAGGCTTTTGTTGGGTTCCAGTGTGTGGATATTTTCTCCCATTTTGTAAGTTTTGAGTTTAGTTTGATGATAATTGCCTTTTGGTGTGCAAATGCTTAGTTTAATTAGGTCCTACTTTTAAATTTTTTTTCTGTTGCAATTGCTTTTGAAGAGTTAGTCAAAAATTCTTTCCCAAAGCACATATCCAGAATGGTATTTCCTAGGTTTTCTTTTAGCATTCTTATAGTTTGAATTCTTACATTAAAATCTACAATCCATCCTGAGTTAATTTTTACAAATGGTGAAAGATAGTGTTCCAGTTTCATTCTTCTGCATAGGGCTAGCCAGCTATCCCAGTACCATTTATTAAATAGTGAGTCCTTTTCCCATTGTAGTTAAGTCATTTTGGTTCCAACCATTTGGAATTGTAAAGTAGCTCACTGACATAATATTTAGTATGCAACAAGGGCATATTTATACTTCAGGTTAATTACTGATTGTTATTTCAGTTGAATCTGTTTAATCATAAACCATTACCATTCAGTTTTCATTACTGTAATTTTATATCACTTTTTAGTATCTAGTATAATATGATCACCTTCACGACATTTGATAAAACAATTAGCTAGCTCTTTACAAATATTTGCTTTACTAGATCAAACTTATACTCATTTGTGAAGTTCCCAGAATCAACAAAAACAATAACAGAAGTTAAAGTAAAGCAAAACAAAAAAGGAACAAAGCAATATCTGATAAAAATCACAGTAGATTTCAACATTAATTTATTAAGAATTTATGCATTTCCCCTTTTGAGATAACTTATAAACCTCTTTCAGCCTCATTTATGTATCCCAGTGGATTTTTTGATCTTCTTCCATGTACATTTCACATTTTTAGTTTATTTTATTCTTACCTCTTTTTGTGGTGGTGTTAGTATAAATAAAACACACTATTTATTAGATGGTTACATTTAGGAAAACTGGAATTTGTTAGAGGATGTGTGAAAATGGGTGAAAGTTAACTGGTTTGGAGGCTTCAGTGTTTGCATAGTTGAGAACTCATAAGTGATTAAATAAGAATATTGTTATAGTTTGCAAATTAGGATGAAAGTTTCACCTAAGTTGACTCATGACTTTTTCTCACAATGTTATAATAATATCATATTGTGTAATAATTATACTATTATTCAAAAAAATTAAACAGGAATTGGTGGTCACTGACCCAACATTGGGCTGATTTGGGATGAGTGAGATGTATCCTTGCTTTTTCACTGAAAAAATGTATGAGATTCAATAGACAGATGTGAATTATAGATAATTGGGATCATACCAACCTTGTGAGTTTGAATGTTTAGGTGTACAAGAGGACTCTTGTTCCTCTCACTGTTGTGTTTCATGCTTCTGCAAATAAATTAGGTTCTCATAATTTTACATTGTGTTATTTGCCCTCTGTTCCCATCAAATTAAAGGCAGGAAATCTTGGAGGTCATAGAGGTAGTGTGGGAATCAAGAGTATCTTATAAATTTTGAGTTAATTTTTCAAGTATTTAATGTTAAAGTAGTCAGTGTTTCCAAATATATATAAGTAGAAATTTAAAAAATTCCTAGAAATACAAATGTCAAATATATTTCCAAATAATAAAATTAACATAAATTTTATATGTCAGCCTAATTCTCAAAACTATGTATATAGTTGGCTGCTTTTATACTAAGTTCCTAAATAAAAAAGAAATTAAATGAACAAGAAATTAATGTACAAAGCATTTCCACTTGATATACACAATTTATTCTACTTTTGTTTCTATTTATTTTATGAAATAGAGATCTTTCAATAACTACTAATCATTAAAAATGATTACTAAATAATTTTTCCAGTAATTTGTAAAAGGAAATATACAGTAATGGTACAATAGGAACAAGAATGTAATATAATGATTTGAATTACCTCTTGACTGGCAGTGGAAATAACCTTTAGCATAGTGATATTTAATGTGAGAAGTATTATAAAATATTAGTTTTATATGTGAATAGGTTATATCTAAAATAAAATTTTGACTTTATTGTTTTCAAGGCCTTCTGAATTAAGATAATTGCCTTTTCTTGAGTTTGAGTATAAGAAATATCTTGTTGCAAATGGAAAACTTATTTTTTACCTTTTCTTTTTCTTTTCTTTTGGTACAGAGTTTCGCTCTTGTTACCCAGGCTGGAGTGCAATGGCGTGATCTTGGCTCACTGCAACCTCCGCCTCCTGGGTTCAGGCAATTCTCCTGCCTCAGCCTCCTGAGTAGCTGGGATAACAGGCATGTGCTACCATGCCCAGCTAATTTTCTGTATTTTTAGTAGAGACGGGGTTTCACCATGTTGACCAGGATGATCTCGATCTCTTGACCTTGTGATCCACCCGCCTCGGCCTCCCAAAGTGCTGGGATTACAGGCTTGAGCCACCGCGTCTGGCATTTTTTACTTTTTCAAATATAATAACCAATTTTGTTCCAAATGCCCAGTGTTTCTTTTCTTATTTTCTCTAAATAAGTGAGCCTTAGGCATTTTTCTTAGCAAATTTGCAAGAACATAAAAGACAAATAGATGGAGAAATGCATATTTCATCATAAAATTTAACCTTTAGAATTTCAACATAATACAGTAACATATTATAGAGATAATTTGTTGATTTCAAGTTAGCATGTATAAAAGGAATCCTAGTGAATAGACATCGTGAAACTCAAATTGTAATAGTCTTATGTTTTAGGCTTCTTGAGTTTTATTCATAAACATTAACTATGCAAAGAAATTAAATTTGACCTTATGTAATATAGTACAGTCACTCTTGCTTTTTAAAAGTCATGTTTGCAAGGTATCTTTTCTCATTTTTAAATTTATTTTAAACACATTTTAGAACACTTTTAGATTTACAGAAAATGTGAGAAGGTAGTACAGAGTTCCCATGTATCCTGAACCTAGTTTTCCAGATGATTAATATTTTACATTACTATGATTTATTTGTTACAATAAGTGAACCATTTCTGATACACTATCATTAAATAAAAATTGATTCTGTTTTTCAGATTGTCTGTTTACCTACTTTTCCTTTTTCTGTTCCAGGATCCCATTCAGGATATTTCTTTATATGCAGTAGTCATGTTTCTTTAGGGTCCTCTGGGCTGTGAGAGTTTTTCAGACTGTCTTTTTTCTATTTTTGTGGAAGGAGGGGGAAGGGGAACCTCCTTGTTTTATAATGACTTTGACAATTTTGAGGCATACTGGTTGAATACTTTGTACTATGCCCCGCTATTGGAACTTGCTTTGTGCTTTCCCCATGTTTATATTGGGGTTAGGAGGTTTGGAAAGGAAGAGGACAGAAGTAGAATTTCATCACAGAAGTAAGATTTTCATCACACCATATCAAGTGAGCACACTATCAACATGATTTAGGTATATGTGGAGCGTGATTACCTGGTTGAGGTAGTGTTTGCCAGATTTTTCCACGGTGAACTTACACCTTCCTCCTTGTATAACATTTATTTTGTTGCTCAAATGGTTCTATTGTGGCCTTTGTGTTCCTGCAGTTTGGTGATCAGGAGGGAGTGGCACCTGAAGGCAGAGGCTTCACTTGAGTTACTCCCGTAGCTCAGCAGGGAGATGGAGTGGCACTCAGTGGCTTCTTCTCTCCTGCTGTTCAGCAAGTGGGAGGGGGTTTTACAGCTTTTTTACTTGTACCACCCACAGCAGGAGGGAGTGGCACCCAGTGCAATTTTTAATCTCTAGTTTGAAGAGTGGGAGACAGTGCTACAGCTGCTTTACTTCTGCCACCCATAGCTCAACAAGCAGAGACATTACGGCTCTTTTTGCTCCTGCAGTTTGGTGAATTCCAGGTTCTTTTTCTGGGGCCAGGAGGAATGAGGTACATGGATGTGGGAGAGTGAGGAGGGCAGAAAATAATTGTATTGAGGGAAAGAAAAGCTCTCCACAGTGAGTGGGGACTGAAAGTGGGCAGCCATCTGTGAGACTGAGTATGGGTGTTTTATGGGCTTAGAATATGGGAATCTGTGCTGACTAGCCCATGGGTGTTCTGAAAAGAAGCATTATTCAGTTGGGTAAAAGGCATCATGCAGAAAGGACCAGTCAAGAAGGAGTGGGTAAGATGGGGATGGAAGTTCTCACTCCGGCCATGAACTCTATCCAGAACTGGCAGCTCAGTTTTCAGGCTTTAGACTGTCCTTGGCTTGAAGGTTGCGTTTTACCAGGGACTTGTCCCAGTCTGCCTGGGAATTTATCTGTCTCCTGTCACTATCAGTGGATAGACTATGACTTATTTATTCATTCACTTACTGAAAGACAACTTGGCTGCTTCCACCCATTGGCAATTATGCCTAGTGTTGCTGTTAACACAAACAGTCACATTCACTTTTGTGTGGATATGTTTTCAACTCAACTGGGTAAATACCTAGGAGGGCTATTGCTGGATCACTTAGTAAGACTAACTTTTGCTGTAGGAGAAACTGCGAAACTGTCTTCCAAATTGGCTGTACCATTTTGCGAGCAATGAATAAGAGCTCCTGTCACCCTAAAAAAAATTTCTTTTTAAAACTTTCAGGCTTTAAAACATTTATTTTAGTAATTCTAATAGTAGCATAGTGTTATCACATTGTTTCAGTTTGTATTTGCCTTATGATGAATACTGTTGTTTTGCCATGTTCTTATTTGCCATAACTTATTTTTTTGCAACTATTAAAATCTTCTGCCCATTTAAAAAATTGGATTATCTTCCTACTGTTGAGTTTAAGGAGGGTATTTTTATATTTTAATTACAAGTCCTTAATGGAAAATGTGTTTTGCAAACATTTTCCCCAAGTCATTAGTTCGTCTTTTCATTCTCTTAACCCAAAGTGTTTGGGCCAAGGTTTTCTAAACCTAGGTTTTCAATTTTTTTTCTACTACAGCTTCATTGCTTTATGGTTATTATTGTTATATAAATTTTGATAAATGTAATTTGCAACTCCAGTATGTTTAAAAGAGCAAATGTTTTAATTTTACTATAGTCAAACTTTTAAAACTGGCTTGCATTTTTGATGCTAAATTTAAAAACTCATTGTCAAAACCAAGGTCCTCTACTTTTCTGTTTATTCTAGGAGAATATGTTTTGCATCTTACATTGAGGCCTTTAATTTATTTGAGTAAATTTTATTAAAAATATAAAGTCTGTGTTTGGATTCTTTTTCTGCATATAGAATGGCTAAGCAATTGTTGAAGGAACTATCCTTTCTCTGTTGAATTGCTTTTGTTCCTTTGTTAAAGATAACTTGACTATATTTATGCGAGTTCATTTCTGGGAACTTTATTCTTATCAAGTGAGCTATGTATTCATCCTTCACCAGTGCCATCTGTATTGATTTGGCTTATAATAGGTCTTGAGGTCAAATAGTGTGAGACCTACAATATTGTTATTCTTTAGTATTATTTTGGCTATTTTAAGTCTTTTGGCTTTCTGCATACATTTTAGAATCAATTTCTCAATGGGTACAAAATAAGTTGATGTAGTTTGATTGGGATTACATTGAATTTATTGGGAAAGTGGGAAAGAATGGTAATCTTAACAATATTGAATCTTCCGATCTGTGATTATGGAATATCTATTTACATAAATTAGTCCATCAAAATTTTATAATTCTCTGCACACAAGTTCTGTACATATTTTGTCCAATCTATCCTTAAGAATTTCATTTTGGGAGTTACTCTTATAAATGGCAGTGTTTTTTCAACTTTCTTAAAATTTGATTCCATTGGTTGTGTATAAGATGCAATTGATATTTGTATCTTATCTTTGCATACTAAGATGTTGCTCTTATCATCTTTTACTTCCAGAAGCTTCATCATCAGTTTTTTGGGGTTTTCTACATAAGTAATTATGTCATCAGAGAACAGGGACAATTTTATTTTCTCCTTCCAAATTTGTATATTTTTATATTCTTTTCTTGTCTTATTGTAGTAGCTCAAACTTCCATTGCAATGGTTAAAAGGGATGTTGAGAAATTAAATTCTCGCCCTGTTCTGGATCTTAATAAGAAAGTGTTGAGTTTCTCATCATTAAACATATTAGCCCTAGGTTTATCATAGATGTTCTTTATCAAGTTGTTGAACTTTTCCTCAAATCCTGATTTGCTTCCAGTTTCATCATGAATGGAAGTTGGATATAGTCAAATTATTTTGCCTGAATTAATTGATATGACCATATATTTTTCTATATACTATTAATGTAGTAGATTACATTAATTGACTTTTGAATGTTCAACCACCTTGCACATGTTGAGTAAACTGTGGTATATAATTCTTTTTATACATGTTCAGATGTGCAGAAGCTTTTTAGATTATGTCTCACTTGTTAATTTTTGTTTTTGTTGCAATTGATTTGGAAATTAGCTATAAATTCTTGGCCAAGACCTTTGTTGAGAAGGGTATTTCTAGGTTTCCTTCTAGGATTTTTACAGTTTGAGGCCTTACCTTTAAGTCTTTTATCCATTTTGAGTTAATTTACAAATATGGTGAGAGGTCCAGATTCATTATTCTACATATGGGTAGCTAGTTACCACAACACTATTTATTGAATACAGAGTTCTTTCCCCCATTACTTATTTTTGTTGATTTTATTGAAAATCATAGGTTGTAGTTGGGCTGCCTTATTTCTGGTTTCTCCAACCCGTTTGGCTTATATGTCTGTTTCTGTACAAGTACCATGCCGTTTTGATTACTATAGCCTTATACTATAGTTTAAAGTCACGCAATGTGATTTTTGATCTGGGCCGGTTCACCCCTCCTTAGGCAACCTGGTGGTTCCCTGCTCCTGGGAGGTCACCATATTGATGCCGAACTTTGTGCAGACACCCGATCGGCATAGCGCACTGCAGCCCAGAACTCCTGGACTCAAGAGATCCTCCAGCCTCAGCCTCCCGAATAGCTGGGACTACAGACACGCACCACCGCATCTGGCAATTTTCTAATTTTTGCTTAGAATATTTAGCTACATGGGCTCATTTTTGGTTCCAAATGAATTTTAGAATAATTTTTTTTAATTCTGTAAAAAATGACATTGAAATTTACATAGGAATAATGCTGAATGTGTAATTGCCTTTGGCAGTATAACCATTTTATCTATATTTATTCTTTCAATCCATGAGCATAGACTATTTTTCCATTTGTTTTGTCATCCTGATTTTTTTCAACAATGCTTTATAGTTTTCCTTGCAGAAATTTTCCCTTCCTTGTTTAGAATGACTTCTAGGTGTTTCATTTTCTTTGTGGCTATTATAAACAATATTGTGTTCTTAATTTGGTTCTCCACTAGAACATTATTGGTGTATAAACATGCCTTAGTTTAGAGGTGCAGGTTGGGGGTGTTGGAGATTCTCCCATTTTCTCACTAGTCCAGGTCTCTGCGGAGAGTGTGACTGTTCCAAGGGGCTCTTGTGAACTCGCACTTTCTCTGTGTTGGGGAGCTTCTGCCTTAACTCTGCTCCCAGATGAGCTGTTACCCAGCTGTGTTCCTCTCTGCTCTCTGTGTGCCCTTGTGTTTCCCCGATGAATTTGACATGATTGTATAAATACTTGGCTTGGAGAATCAGTGCACAGGGCCATGTTGTTTTCTCTCTGTGAGAGCAGCATACATGAGTTGCTTCTCGACCCAACCTCTTTCAATTGTTTTTTTAAGCTATCACAAAAAATAGAAAGAAGAAAAGAAAAAGAAAAATGTCAGAGAAAGCCTTCAAAATACAGGCAAAACTCCCTAATTGTACAGGTGTATGGGTATAGTTACTTCTTGATTACTCTTGTGATCAAGACCAGTATATATCCCTGCACAAAATAAAAGGTAAGCAAATCTCCTTTTATTCTTTTAGCACACAATATTTGAGTTTAATGTTATTAAGAATATATTAACCTATCTTCACTGATATCAAAATTGATAATCATTCCTCAGTGTCACAGGGGATTTGTTCTAAGACCTCTTATGGATGCCAAAATCTTCAGATATTCAAGTTCCTGATATAAAATCAAGTAGTAATTGCACAAAACCTATGTACATCCTCCTGAGTATCTTAAATCATCTCTAGATTACTTATAATAGCTATTACCATGTAAAAGCTACACAAATAGCTGTTATTTGTGTAACTGAGCTGTTAGGAAATAACTGAGCTGTTAGGAAATAATGACAGAAAAGAAGTCTTTACATCTTAATTACATTTAAAACAAATATTTTAAATAACAGTTTGGTTGAACCCATGGCTCTGGAACTCATGGATATAAAGGGCTAAGTGTAAATTGATGTCAGAAGCTAAATCTGTGATAAATCATCTTAAATCTCAACATAATCAACAAAACATAGAATAAGAAAACTACAGCTAAATAACCCTCACAAAAATAGATGCAAAATACTTAATGATAAATTGCACATAAAATACAACAGTATATAGAAAGCTAGTGAGTTTCAACAGGTAGGAATTTCCTCACACATGAAAAATTGATTTGACATCAAAATTATAAACAGATAGATTCCATTATGTTACTAAGAAAATAAAGAAAAATATGTATGATACTATCAATAGAAAAAATAGCACTAAATAACCATTTAAGTAAAAAAAGTTTCACCATACTAGGAGAGGAAGGCAGGTAACAGCTGCCTACTTGGAATATTTGTGAGTTATGAGTAAATACAGAACACCTGTTTATTAATAAGAATCAGCTGTTAAGAGAGAATAAATACATGGATGAGACTCTGCTAGGGGCCTTCAGTCTGGAATGCTGTCAGCCCCTGAGGCTCTCAGTTTGGTAGGCTGCTGGCCCCCTGGATAGTTTCATTTTGCTGTTCTGTCTGGGTATCTGCCTCTCGTTGTCTTCAGCGCTGCCTGGGTGGGGGTTTCCCCAGCTGAGCTGGTATTTGGTAAGTGGTGCCCAAGTATGGGGACTCAAACCCAGGATGAAGAGTTGCCTGAGCAACAGAGAGAGGAGAGGCTAAGCTGAAGGTATTCTGAGGGCTCTTGGAAAAAATCCCCAGGGTAAGTTGGGGAGCTTGGAAATAGTCTGGGAACTTTTGAAAGAATCTCAGGTGAGTCAGGTGGAGCCCAGAAGTAGACTAAGAACTGTTCAAAAAATCTCCCAGGGTGAGCTGGGGGAGCTTGGTAATATTGGGGTAACATGGGACAAGGATCAAGCAAGCCAGAGGCTTGTCCTGGTTTGCTTTGTCAGCTGCTTAAAAGAGGAGGAATTAAAGCTAGAGGGGACAGTCTACCACAGTTTTTTGATGTGGTTGAGGAATTTTGTCCCTGGTTTCCTGAGCAGGGAGCATTGACCATGGAGGAATGGGGAAAAGTGGGTACTACCTTAAGGAAGGTACACAGAAAAGGAGTAAAGGATAGTTCTGTTCTGGTGTGGTCTGTTTGGGCTTTGGTGCGTTCTGCCTTGGATCTGTTTCAGACAGACAATGAGGAAAATGATTCAGGAGAATATTCAGGAGAGGAGAAGGAGTGTGATGAAGTATGTAGAGAATTATAGAGCAAAAAATTGAGAACTCAAATGAGGAAAGGGTGTGCTCGTCAGCGCCCCCTCAGTGTCTTGTTGAGGGATGGCCAAATCCTCCTGATATTTCTACCCCTGCTTCTGTTGGTGCTTACATTCCTAGAACTATGGTAAGTGGTTCCATTCAATCTGGAATTCAACATGTGAGAAAAGAGGGAGGTTTGGAGGCATGGCAATTTCCAGTTCTTATGTACCCTCAAGATCAGCAGGGGCAAGTATGGGTTGCTTTTGAGCCCTTTCCCTTCAAATTGCTGAAGGAGTTTAAACAGGCCATCAACCAGTATGGGCTTGGGTCTCCATCTGTGCTGGGATTACTGAAGAACATAGCTACTTCTTACCGGCTGATTCCAAAAGACTGGGATACGTTAACCTGAACTTATTCATTGCCTTCTCAGTTTTTGCAGTTCAGGACCCGGTGGACTGATGAGGCTAATATTCAAGCTAACATAAATGTTTATGTTCAACCTGTGATTAATATCGCCATGGAACAGCTTACAGGAACTGGTGTATGGGCTTCCTGGCAGGCTCACACGACTAGGTCCAATTTGGTCATAGGGCAGATTAGGAAAGTATGTTTAAGAGCTTGGGAGAGAATTACATCAGGAAGTGAAAAAAAACCCTTCCTTTGGAGCTGTTAAGCAGGGGCCAAAGAGCTATGCCAACTTTATACCTCGATTGCAAGAAGCTGTAAGAATGGCCAGATTAGACAGAGAGGCTCAGGATATTGTTTTATGCTTATTAGCATTTGAAAATCCTAATTCTGAATGCCAGGCTGAACGACATTTGATAAAGCAACCAGGGATGAGAACTTAGGGCAATTGACCTGTTGGTGAGATCTACTCACAAACGACTGGGAAAGAGGTAATGGGATAACCTCAAGGAGAGGATTTGCCCGTGTTTCTTCAGATACTAGTCAACGACTGGGGTTTGTCTGGAAGTATCATCTGGGTGCTGGGGTCTGGAACAGGGGCCTCGTGACTCTGACATGAGTCCTGTTCTGCTTGGCTGAACTGGTATCCTAGACACAAGACAAAGTCCTGCCCCATTTTCCCTCTCCTCTCCTCAAGCAGAAGGAAGGAGTCTCTTTTGAATCCTAGAGCTGTGCAGCCTGCGGTTAGGGGAGGCGTGATACTAAGGCTTTCTTGGCTGCCCCAGTTGTGTGTTCACTGCCCCTCAGTCCACTGCCCTTTGGCTTAGTTCAGCACTAAAATTTTCATTAGAGTTACAGACGTTATGACCTAGATTGTTTTTCAAGCTGACTTAGAAATGAAGAGTGCTGTGCCTATTGGTGAGGAGGTTTGCCAACACTCTGACGCCTGGGATTGGCAATTCCCTTCTAGCCAGGGCGGGTTTAAATGCTCCTTCTGTGGGTGGGCATCAGCTGAGTTTAGTCTGGTTTTCTTTTCTGATTTAACAGAACAGCACCAAGTTCAGTGCCTCACAACTGCTGTGCTCCTTCTCCTGTAGTACCCAGAAAACTCTCTGTACCTGGGCAGTTGCCGCTGGGGATGGGGGAGTGGTGGTGTCTGAGATTCAGGACTGTTTCCCCTATCTCTTCAGTGCCTCTCTCAGAGACAGAAATTTAAAACCAGGCACTGGTTTTAAAAATTCGTGCTCACCTAATTTTTTATTTTGAAGGTGCTTTTCTGTGTAGCTAGTTATTAACTTGATGTCCTTGCCAGGAAATCAAAGACAATTGGTGGAGCTTCTATTTCTCTATCCGAAGATCAAAGTGTCACATCTTTTCTCAAAACAAAACAAAAACCAGAAAGCCTCAAGAAAACAAACAAAAATCCCCAAAAGGTAAAGATTTTTTACGGGGAAAAAAATGTTTTTTGCACAGTACAACTTATTTCAGTTATCCACAAACTATTTTTATAACATTCCAAATGTTATATTTTATAAGGATCGAAATTATTCCTCATTAGTTACCTACATTGTTCAACTGCACATTACGCATTCTTAATTATATATGAAATAACAGATAAGTGAAAGATCTTAGTAGATTTATGCCTGAATAAAAGATGGAAATGAGTTATTAAAATTGAAGGGAGCATCATACATTCTCAAAGTAATATTAAAAGAGTCCATTTTTATTGAAAATTTACAATGCAAAATTAAATTTCTGCTTCCTCAAACATATTAATATGCAATATAATAAAATATGAATGATATAGAAGCTCTGGAGAAAAGAGTTCAATGGAGAACAGTACAACTACCTTGTCTGAAAGCGAATCAGTATGGTCAAACTTGACCGGTGCCAACACTTCCAGATACATGACATTTGAGATTTCAAACTATCTACCGGTGTACAGTAAACACTATGTCCATGTTTGTTAAATTTAAAAATGATGGGCCGGGCGCGGTGGCTCATGCCTGTAATCCCAGCACTTTGGGAGGCCGAGGCGGGTGGATCACGAGATAGAGGTCATCTGGTCAACATGGTGAAACCCCATCTCTACTAAAAATACAAAAAATAGGCTGGGCATGGTGGCGCATGCCTGTAGTCCCAGCTACTCAGGAGGCTGAGGCAGGAGAATTGCCTGAACCCAGGAGGTGGAGGTTGCGGTGAGCCGAGATCGTGCCATTGCACTCCAGCCTGGGTAACAAGAGCAAAACTCCGTCTCAAAAAAAAAAAAAAAAAAAAAAGAAAGAAAGAAAGAAATAGAAAAAGAAAAAAACGATGGAAGAATTAGGGAGTACAGAGACTGGGAATCAGGTTTGAAATAAGTTGACTATTAATTTATAACACAGTCAAAACGTAGGCAGCAGGTGAAAGAAGTGTTTTTTTTTCTTTTTGTACAACATATTCACTGCAGTCCTTTAACCTGGAGATTTTACCATCTCTGGGTTTCTGGATCTCAGATAAATCCTTTGATTCTTGCTGGAAGACAAGAGAGAAAAGTCAGAAAGGAGGAGGAAATAAAACAATTTTAAAAGCCTCACCAGGAAGTTTACTGATGATTTTCAGTCCACTTGCTCCAAACCCTCTACACAGAAAAAAAGAATCGAAACATTTTGGCAACAAACTAAAATGCCAAAAACACTCAAAATAGAGAAAAACTCTCTTAAAAATTTTTTTTGAAACATGAATCAAATATCCTCAAACAGGCGTTTACACTTAAATCAAAAGTCTAAACAAATTTCACATGAAAAATGAAGTTTAACAAAATCAGGAAGATATGAAATGATAGGTGACTGAACTGAAAGAACTGAATAGATGAAAAAGACAAAACCATTTAAAATTTAAGACTAAATTTCAATATGCCCAAATGAAAACAGACTTTATTGAACATTTAATTAGAAGAGTTGAGAAAACTAATAAAAATAGCTAATAGAGTAGAAATTTTACAAATATTTGGGAGGTAAAACGACTCAGAAAATTATAGATATGGTGACAACATAAGAATATTCAACATGTGTATCTTGGAGTTTGTGAAGAATGGAAACAAGGATTCTAATTTTCAAGATAAGGTATAAGAAAAAATTTGAGAAACAGTAGATCTGAATCTAGGTTTTCATAACAACCCAACTGGTACGTGGGAAATTTGACCTGGGACGGTCTACTTCAAGATACAGAAGTAAAACCTTTGGGACTTAAAGGTAAAACTTTAATCCTGTAGGTTTCTAAGCACAATGTTTTAGAAACTTTAAAGTAATTAAGTTTGGCATCAGAATTTCAAAAGCAACATATAAGACTGGATGAAACTGGAGATGCACTTTTAAGAAACTCAAGGAAGCAAAATGTAAGTCAACAATATAGTAGCCATGTAAGATACCCTCAATCAGCAAATCCTCAGAAGATTAGCTTTCTCACAAACCAGAGCACAAGAATTACTATATTCTCCAACTAGTACAGAGCCATCTTGCAGAAGATCAAGTTTATTCCATTGGGAAATAACTGGAAAATCATAGTAAAATAATTAATCTAGTAGGATCCTTGATTTTTATGTTGATACTTGGCCACCTGCACTAAAGACTACATTTCTTATTATCCTTTATGCATAGTTGTGGCTCAGTGAGGTTCTCTAGAGGGACAGAACTAATAGGATAGATGTTTATATAAAAGGGAGTTTATTAAGAAGTATTGACTCACACAATCACAAGGTGAGATCCTGTAACAGGCTGTCTGGGACTTGAGGCGCAGGAAGCCAGTCCAAATCCCAAAGCCAAAGAACTTGGAGTCTGAGGTTGGAGGGAAGAAAGCATCCAGCATGGGGGAAAGACGTAGCCTGAAACACTACACCAGTCTGGTCTTTTCACGTTCTTCTGTCTGCTTTTATTCTGGCCATGCTGGCAGCTGATTAGATTGTCCCCACCCAGACCATGTGGGTCTGACTTTCCCAGTCCAGTGACTCAAATGTTAATCTCCTTTGACAACTCCCTCACAGACACACCCAGGAGCAATATATTGCATCCTTCAATCCAATCAAGCTGACAATATTAACCATCACAGTGACTAACTTCAAGTGTGTGGGATATAAACAGAAGTGGTGTGTGCTAATTCTATAATGTTGCTTATGAAGTGATGGGTTGTGTGCTAGTCTCGTTTATGATTTTCCCATTATCTGGAATGCCAATGTATCAATAGCTAGAACTGAAGGATCCTTTTGGAAGAGGTGGATAAAGAGGATATAAAGAGAGAGAACCAAGTCAGATAATACCTATAACCTGAAAGTATAGCACTTTACATGTAGCATCTAGAGTGCCTACGTGATGTGAGAGTTAAAGACATTTCCACCTTTTTAAAGGAGATGGTGTTATTTTGAGATCTTGATGCTAAAAGGCAAGTCTAAATTAATATAAAGCCAGTCAATGCATACGTGGTAGGTTATTGATTATTGTAAGTGTAAGAACTTGCATGGTTTTATTGAAATAAGGAGGACATTTAGTAAGTCAGGGAACAGTAGAAGTGGGTTGGAACAATTTTACCCAAATTCACTTTCTTGCTTTAGGGGTGGCTGGGGTCCCAACTATTGATCATATTTGCCAAACTGAACAGACCTCAGGTTTGCCTCGGTTACTAAAACTGACAGCTTGCATCTGGCCTGGAGCTTGATCAATAAAGAAATTTTTGTAATCAAATAATTATAATAGTAACCTGTTTTTCATTGGGAGTTTTAACATTGAATTTTGCAATGAATTTCATAAGATTCTATACCTATATATATGTATAATTGCAATGTGAAAAAGTAAAAATCTAAAGAGAATTGTTCAGTTTTAATTTCTTTAAATATTTATTTATTTATCTATTTATTTATGATGGGGTCTTACTTTGTCACCTAGGCTGGAGTGCAGTGGCACAATCTATGCTCACTGCAAACTCTGCCTCCCAGATTCAAGTGATTCTTGTGATTCAGGCTCCCAAGTAGCTGGGACTAGAGCTACACACCACCATGCCTGGCAAGTTTTTTTTCATTATTTTTAGTAGGGATGGGGTTTTGCCATGTTGGCCAGGCTGGTCTGGAACTCCTGACCTCAGGTGATCCACCCACTTTGTCCTCCCAAATTGCCGGGATTACAAGCGTGAGTCACCATGCCCAGCCTAAAACAATTATTCTTTTTTTTTTAATTTTTATTGCATTTTAGGTTTTGGGGTACATGTGCAGAACATGCAAGATAGTTGCATAGGTACACACGTGGCAGTGTGTTTTGCTGCCTTCTGCCCCCTCACCCATATTTGGCATTTCTCCCCATGCCATCCCTCCCCCGCTCCCCCCCACTGTCCCTCCCCTATTTCCCCCAATAGACCTCAG